>VCRD01000349.1:49848-82899 GCA_006783055.1 Trinorchestia longiramus | reverse complement strand
GGATGGCAGACGTGTAGGATGGCAGACGTGTAGGATGGCAGACGTGTAGGATGGCAGACATGTAGGATGGCAAAATTGTAATGAAGGATTGCAAGCGTATAGAATCACAGATTGCAATTTAGGATTGCAGGCATGTAGAATGTCAGGATTACAATGTAGGATTGCAGGGAAGCTGGATGAAAGATTACAATGTAGGATGGTAGGCACGTAGGATGGTAGGATTGCGATATTGGATTGCAGGCATAACTCGATATTCAAATGCCCAATTTTGAATTCTTTCTAGAAAAAGAAAAAAATACTAATTCCAAATTATCACTAACAATGTAATTCATGTTCAGGGTCATGAAAAATGCAAAAATAAGTTTTTTTTAACCCCATATGTTTTGTATTCGACGTAATTTCGCTTTTACCACATTCTCTAACAGAATGCCTTCGACTTGTTAACATAGCAATGATCAGCGTCTGACCAAGCAAGCACCGCAGATGAACGCATGATTTCTGCAGTTTGTGTTAGGTGTCATAAATATTTTGAAATTTAATGAGTCGCCTATGGAGTTTTTGAAGCCTGAAGAGACTGAAATTAGTGTACGGGACAATAAAGTTACTAACATATTATTTTTCCAGCTGGTCTAATACATTAAACAAAGTTGTTATGGACTTATTTTGAGTTCTCTTCCCGTATTAAGACTATCCATTTCCAAATGGAAATTACATTCCAAACTGAAAACTCTGGGGACGCCTGGAGGTGGTGAAAGTTCATTCACTTGCAGAAAATAATCGTAATTTTTGTAAAATTGAACCTCGGAGCATCGTGAGTGCATAATGATCCTTGACAGCATTACATGCATGCATCAATACATGCATGCATGCATAAACACATGCATTCATGCAGTAAGTAGTAAAGCATCGTGTGTATGCAGCGAAGTATTGCGTGTATGCAGTAAACGGTGAAGTATTGCGTGTATGCAGTAAACAGTGACGTATTGCGTGTATGTAATAAGCAGTGAAGTTTTGCGTGTATGCAGTAAACCGTCATGTATGTAGTAAGCAGTGAAGTATTGTACGAAATAAGCAATAAAGTATCGCATTCAATACAGGAACTAAGATAATAATCATACTGTATATTGTAAGCATAAATTTTTTTGAGGATTCAACCTGGAAAACTAACATGTGTCGTGGCAACAGTTAATCGAATTATTTAAAGATTCATTTTACGTAGCGAATCACTAAGTTCTAAAATTTATTTTTATCTTTCAATTGGAAAGAAGAACTGAAAATTTTCGAGATATACAACAATTGTTCAGAATTTTCTTCGATGTTTTCATTCAGTAAATGAAAAAATGTGAAGAAGTTTACTAGAATCTATGTCCAGTGAACCTTTAAGTGATCTTGCTTCACCAGTTGGTCTAATAATCATCCTCGAACTCAACAATTATGCTAAACAACATGCACAAAAAATACATCACTCTATTTGTGCCGTTGCAATACAAAGATAAGCAAGAAAGACGTGCACTTTGTTAATCACAGATACGGAAATTAATGCAAACAAATAACTAACGCATTGTATACCTACCATGCCATCCTTATCTCTTTGTATTTCTCTGTATAATTCAGTGCATAAAAACAAGAGCTTCTATGGAGTTTGTGTCTTAGTTTACTGGTTTAGATTTGGAATATTAAAATGCACATGTTACTCGTTTGAAAATTGAATTTGCTAGTTTCAATTAGAATATTGAAATTTACATGTCACTCATGCGTAAGAACCTTTCATGTTGCACCTATGAACGTTTTGTTCTGTAAATTAATTAATTTCATGCGTACGCCAAGACTGTATTTTAGATCAAAGCTTAGGTGTAGATTGGTACTTCTAAAGTGGTGGTCCGTGGACCGATGGCGGTACGCGGCATCAGCTGCCGATATCGTTTTCGGTATAAATTAATATTATAAATAAATATTATTGGTCCGTGGCACATTTGAAAAAAATTACCGGTACGCTCCATCAAATATTTTAAGAAGCACCGACTTGGACAACTTTTTGAAAGCAGTGTGTGAACGGTTGGCTATTATTGCTATAACTATTCTCCATATCAATATTACTTCTAATATGATTGTTAATATCATTCATTTTCATATTATGATTGTGTTCATGTTATTTGTATAATTTTTATTATTAAAATTTGTACAATGGTCAGTACAGTTAAAATTCCTGTGGGGAAATTTTTACTTTAGTCATTTTTTTTCGGGTTGATGAGGTTGATTCTTTTTTTCATCAGCCATCTGCCAGAAAATTTTTTTCACTTTTCAGATGAAAAGTGAGAAAATCTGCTAAACCTTGTTCACGCACAGATGCTGTAATGATTCCGGAAATGCTAAAAGCAGATTAAATGTAAGATGTTATGCATTTGAATAGCTTAATAAATTCGCGAGAGATTACTCACCGAGGTCATTTACAAAAAATTGTTTTAAAAATCTACGGTGTTAAAAACGAGATTTTAAAAATTTATAAATTTATCTCCGCAATCAAGTTTTATTTTTATCGAAGAAGTTTTGAACTGGATAAGAAAAATCAAAGTCTGAGTAAACATTTTAGCTGTTCTTTGTGCGCTCTTAATTCAATGAAAATGTTTCCCCCTGTTATTGCAGTGTACGGACTTTGAACCTGCGTTTTCTCAAGTGCTGCAACTAAATCCTATGGGAATTCAAAGGAAACATGATGCGAATGTGACAAGCAAAGAGGAAATTTTCAGTCAAATCCAGTAGATATTTGCTCACAATTTATCATTATTATTATGATACCGTGTCGTATAGGGTGTCCATATAGTCTTATAAAAGTCTCTCATAAAGTCTCAACAGCATCTCTTTCACAAACAGAATCCATGAAACACACAAATACAAAATTTGATTAAAAACCTTAGTAAACACTAAATACAATAGAATAAATTTGAATGAAATATCTTATCAATTGCATTTCTAATGAATTTTTGAAATGGTAATGAGACTTTATGGACACCCTATAATTAATCATCACAGTAAATATTTGTTAGCAGGTGTATTAAACTTGTATTAAACTTGCTATTATTAAATCTGTAGGTACTATTTGTATTGGATATTCATGTGTTAAAGAAGCTGATATTAAGCCAGTCTGCATTAAACAGAATATTCAAAGTACCTCTATTCATGATATTTACATTGAATTTAGTTTTTGTTATCACATTATTTTTTGGTTTGTTATAAGAGTGGCCCATGAGTAAGGTAGCTTTTTAAAACTATTATAGCTATAAAACTACAAATGGTAAAGAGATTTGGTTAATTCAGAATGAATGAAGAGATTTCAAAGTTTTCTACCAGCGTATCAAGTCTACCGACAATCACAACATATTGCCCAAAAAATTCACAAAATCCACCCCCTGAAATGAATCGCTACGCATTGGAACAACGAGCAAAATTAGTGGAACTTTACTTCCGATGTAATCGTTTGGTTACTGCAGTTCAGAGGAATTACAGAAATATTGATGGTATTGAAAGAAGTCCTTCGAAGAAATGCATACAAAAAGTGAAAATGGGCCTCATCAGTCATTATTAAATTCTTTACAAAGTTTTCATTTTCTGTAAGCTGCAGAATTTATTAGTAAAATCTAATTGCTTCTGGTAGTCTGTAGGATGGAGTTAATGAGTTAATTGAATTTTATATGGATGATACTTAAGACCTTTTTCCAAAATACGTTGCAGTGAGGTACGTGACATTCTCAGTTCAATTGAACGTCTCCTAGTTGACGTTTTGAGCCGATCAGCAACACTCGTTGCAACAAGCTGAATTGAAGTACCAGTTCGTATGGTCCGTGGCCTGCCACAACGTTGTCTGTCTGCTGTTGTCCCACTTTCTCTAAATTTCAATACCAGTTTNTTTTATGCATTTCTTCGAAGGACTTCTTTCAATACCATCAATATTCCTGTAATTCCTCTGAACTGCAGTAACCGAACGATTACATTGGAAGTAAAGTTCCAATGTTTTTGCTCGTAACCAATTGCGTAGCGATTCATTTTGTGGGTTGGATTTCATGAATTTTTTTGGGCAATATGTTGTGATTGTCGGTAGACTTGATATACTGGTAGAAAACTTTGAAATCTCCTCATTCATTCTGAATGAACCAAATCTCTTTACCCTTTGTAGTTTCATAGCCATAATAGTTTCAAAAAGGTACCTAACTTATGGGCCACCATGTACTATCATATTCATGTTCTAGTCAGAAAAATGAATGTTATAGTTACTACCGCTTATTCTAGCTCATTCTCATGTTCTTCAATTCTGTTTGTGAAGTTATTCAGGATCATTGCAAACGAATTTAAAACGATGGAATCATGACCGTTTCCACATCTTATTGTTAGCAATAACAGAATAGACAGCATCGATCTTGCCGTCAATCCTTTCTTTTTGTGCACGGAACATGAAAACTTTCTTCAAATTTTGGTCACAGTTACTCAAGTTTTTCTAGCGCTTCCGCATCGTAATCTGACTTACTGCGATGAAAAAGATGATGAAAATCTTCCTGCTGCCCCGCACACTGCGTGATGTTAGCGGGCACCTGAATACGCGGGATGCTCTCCTCCGTATAATGTAACTGCGTGAATATTTAAATCCTTCACATTTGCATGGGAAAAATGGTCATCTTGAGAGGAGTGCCGCATGCTGGATCAGCGCCATCCACCTGCTTTAAAAATGAGCAACTGTTCTGAGAAGAAGAATTTTCAACAAAGCTTCTTATGAAATTAGTGTGATTCGTGTCTGTGTTTTTATGGGAGTTAAGGCAGGTACAGAACAAGTGAAAAGAATTCCCACACCGACCACTTCGACTAACGAGAAAGATTGCAGACTCTAAAACATAAACATTCATGTTAAACTCTACACTACGGAGCTTTGCAAGAGACATGAACGTAACCTCTTCCATTGTTGGTTATTTGACCTGTTGTACTTTGAAAGATTACAGCAAAAGCTTTTTAATTTCAGGGATAAATTTAATTGATATGATTAAGCAGAAGTTTATGATTACATTGATATTATTGTCACTCTGTTTCGAAAAAGTTTTCCCTTTTTCGTGGTGTTTTCATTCTACGAAAACTATTAATTTATCACTAAATTTTGTGTAAAATGTCATATTTTCACAGCGTACTAATGACAGGAAATAGAAAAAATGTTCTCGTTGAGTCAATCCTAATGTATCAACGTAGTGCAATCAAAGAAATTAAATAATACTTTTTGAAACTGTAAACCTAATAGCTTGGCTAACTAGTATTATAATATGCTCATGATAATATTACAAGTAATAACTAAGATTAGTGCTTTTAGCGATAAGTTCTTTAATTTTAGTGACACTAGAAATAATACTGGTTGAGGTAGTGAGGCTGATAGCACTAATACTACTACTTCTAGTAGTATTAATAATGCTATTAGTAAGCTAGTATACTGGCTATGTAAAATTGATATCCTATGTAAAATCGATACGACTTCAATTCTCCCAACAGTAAGTAAGGATTTAGTTCACTCAAAATAGATGGTTGATTCTTTCGTTTTAAAAGTAAACGAATAAATTTAGTCATGACACTTCAAATTTACCTAGTAAGGTCGAGAAATAAAGTTTTTATGATACTAACGAATTGCTTGATTCTGAAAAATTACACAATAATAAATTACGCAATTTTACGATATCAAAAACAAAATTTAGCTACTCTGAGCATGGGGCAAAAGTGCTTGAAGTGATCATGTAAAAATCAACTAACATATTAGTGAAGTGAATGTAAAAACATAAGTCGATTTTAAATGTAAATAAGAACACTTTGTTTGAAACTTAAAATCATCGAAAAATGTAGCGATGCTCCGGTCATAATTACTTGACAGAGGGATAAATGGCAGTGTTCAATACTTCTACAAGTTCAACAAACGCATACAATTTTTTTTAGAAAAGGAACAGATTCTTCAATACATTTTTCTCTAAAGAAAAAAATGGACTCGGTATGAGAAATTAGTGTTAGAATAGACTACATGGAACACGGTTTGATTCATTCTTGGGCTGCTCTCCAAATTCCATGCTGTCGAAAATTTAGGCATCAATCCTGTACAGGCATCTTAATCCTTCACAGGACCTGCGCGTGAACCATCATAATTAGGTACGCAAATTAAATTAGATGATCATCTGAAGGTTCGCTTTTAAACAATTCTAGTCTGGTCAAGATCCTTCAAGTTATGTATACACAATTAGCAAGAAACAAATTTGGCCTTATAACCAACCTTGTACAAGGATTTTGTCTCCTTCATTTTGATTTGAGCCATTCCTGAACTGTACATGTTTTATAAGTAACCCAAATGGTTAGACCAAATGGGGTTCATCCATCACAAATTTTCTTAGTCAAAATTGTGGTAACGAGATTACTACGCACGAATATGTTTGACTTTTGTAACGAGCTTTCCACAAGGACTTGGTCTTGTTTATTTTCTTAACAATATTGAACTCAACTTACGACCATTTATTTCAAGTGACCCAAATGTTTAGACCAATTAGTGTTTTTCTTACGCAATAACTACGGGCACGTTACAACGTTCTGTCTCTAGAGCGTGCACCTAAAAATATATAATTGCATATTTCAAAACGCCAAGAGGCAAAAAGTAGACATACAACGTAGAGTTAACATTTAGAATATACACATGTAGGTGCGAGCGTTGAAAAGACCTACCTAAGTGTGTTGAAACCGCACTCCAAGTTGCTGGAGAGTGGCACCATGGTTCCTTTTCAATTAGATTTTCAACCATTCAACAATATGTAGTTCACTCGTAACCTTCATCATGCTATCGTCTACTAGAAATTTAATCCAACTTTTAGTTCTCATAGTTATCATTAATGACGTAAAATAACAACCGAATAATTGGCGTCACTTGCTAATTGCATATGATGAGTGATTGGCTGCTATGTTCGGAATGTTTTGGGAGCCAATAACTCGAGATTAACATTCACTAGCGTATTTTACCGCAGAATTGCGTTACCATTTGTCAGGTACCATTGATAACGATGCTTTCAAAATGTTTAGAAAGTATTTCAATGCAACTGTAGTCGAATTATTCTCCAGTTACAAGTAGTTTTTCGATTGAAACTCTCATAAAAAAACAACGGAGGCTACAAAACAAAAAGTGTGGATTAAAACTGCAGAAAAAATCAATGATTTTCATCTATTTATTTTTTCCTACGTAAGGGTCTGGAAGAAAACAAACACCAACTCTTTCTTGTTCTTTTTATCTCTTTTGAGTGGCCATGGACTATCCAAACTTTTACCACAACACCATTCCCGTCAAAATCCTTCATTAGTTTCTACTCTTCAAGTCACACCTCTAATGGAAGAGCAGCCATTTCAGCATCCGATGTCACCTTTTATGCAGTAGTTAGCGCTACCTTTTAAGCAAGCAAGGCCTTCTGGTACCAAAATGTAATTATCTTGTAAGATTTTTGTCGACTTTTATGTTATTTCTCGGTATCAGTATCCACCTTAAGTTCTGGATTCATACGAGGGAAGAAAAATTAACAAGTTTCATATGTGAGATTTACTAACCTTTGTCACCTGTTATGATGTTGATACGAACTCCTTTTTCGCTATCAGTGACTATACAGCACCTGCGTCCCGTGAAACCTTGTCCTTAGGACGTCAAATGACATCTCATGTCCAAGCCACAACGGGGGCTGCTGTGTCATAAGATGGAGCGCGTCGTCCATCAAAGCTTTGTTTACATTTCTCGGTCTAAGGGCTGGACGCTCAAGAAGTTTTTGCAGTCTCTCGATTTGTCACTACCTTGATTGTGCTCCGACAGTGCATTTATATCGTGAGAGCACAGTGAAAGGGAAAGAGCGAACACAGAATGTTTCAAATTAAAGTAACTGCCATCCGGATCGTTTTTCTATGGGGAACGCTCAAATATGGAACGTCTAAAACTAATTTAGTAATGTTAAATCAAGTTTTAGCTGTTAAAATCTGCTTGTAAAGACAAGCCAGTATGTACGTATGTACCATAAGATAGTCTTGGTATTTGAGCAAACATTTCTTCTGCTTGCAGATTTTTCAAAGTGCACGTCATGTGAGAGAAATAATCAATATTGCTCGAGACGAACTGCTTACGACAAGAAATGAAACTTGAAAACGCCCGACTGCGTCACTCCCTGGACAAGAATGAATATTTTTCAACCTCTCCGGACAGCTCTTGACCGCCATTTATCAGGTATGTTTTTTCATCTAAAAAAAACACAGCTAGTGCTCCCTAATGACATTCATTGAAGGGGCAGGACTTCTGGGAAGGGAAGGATTAATTATGCAGGTTCTATTTGTATAGCTGAAATATTGTTGTGACTTGCACGAGTGTTATGACAGTAAGACTCGCCGGTCTAGGGCCCCGCCAGCCAGTATTTCTTCACTTTTTCTTCTTAGTCACAGATTGATGGTGAGACCATGTTAACGAGTCGTCTGTCCGCTAATCTGCTGCTGAACTTGATTGCATATGAGCTCATTACTGGTATCAGAGTTTGGTGATCAGCTGTATAACCATGATCTTGGTAGTTACTAGCCTGGTCATCACTCTGAAATTAAGGTTGATCACACCTAAAGAGTTATAATTTTTTCCGTTAATGTTATGTTGTGTAATACATTATCGTCTATAGTAATGACTAGTGTTGTATATTACCTGCAGATGCTTCAAAGTTTGCAATCCGGCTTCAAATCCTGACTGGTATTTAAAAATTGTTTCAATCTATATTTGATGTTTTGAGCCGTATAAAAGTTTTAAAATTATCAGATTTTGACTCTACTTGCATCAGCTACTGCATCCCTAAATTAGACTTGCACCCTTACTTTGGACTTGCATTCCTAAATCAAACTTGCACCCTTATTTTGGAATTACATCCCTAAATCAGACTTGCACCCTTATTTTGGACTTGTATCTCTAAATTAGACTGGACAAGAAGATGGGTTTTATCCGATATGAAACATTGAAGCTTTCTGGGAGCAGCATGGTTAGTTTTTGATGTGCTTAATTATTTTTAAAAAAATATCTCGGACAGAAGGTTATAGGGAAAAACTTAAAATGGTTTAATTTGTGGTCTACTTTCTCAATACTGTATAATAATTTTGCTATGTCTTTGCAGCTCTATATTTTTTTCAGTTTAAAAACTTGCTGCTGTAGTGCTACGATATTTCATAGAATATGTGAAAAGTAAAATTTACTCTGCGTTGAAAATTTCATGAGCATCCACTGTTTCACACTAACCTGAAGCATTTGTTCAATTTAGAAGTAAGATCCTGGATAATGTCATAGGAAGAAGCTGTCCAAAATGTAAACGGATAATAATAGAAGCTTTTCTTGCGTCAGCATACATATGTTTTTTTCTTTCATTGGCCCATTATTTCAATGAATCATGGAAGATAACCACTTGTCTACTTACATAGTATTTTACTTGCAAACACTAGAGTAAAAAAATTGAACGAGAGTCGACATAGCTCAGTTCAATTTTTAAACTTAGTTTGCTTGTATATTGAAATAGAATTTTAGAATAAGTACATATTTTCTTTAACTGTTGGACTACCAAACGGTAGGCTTTGAATAAAACGAAACATAGTAAGAGAAATGAGCTGTGAACTCGATAGGAAAGTAGGTAAAAGTAAGGCAAGTAGGTAAGCAGGCTTGAGTACGGAAACTAGGCGGAGTAGGTAGGAGTAAGGCAAGTAGGTAAGTAGGCTTGAGTACGGCAAGTAGGTGGAGTAGGTAAAAGTAAGGCAAGTAGGTAAGTAGGTTTGAGTACAGAAAGTATGTGGAGTAGGTAAGAGTAAGGCAAGTAGGTAAGTAGGCTTGAGTACGACAAGTACGTGAGTAGTTTTAAGAGACAGTTAAACCTATCGAATGATCTTAGAGAGAAAGGTGAAGCATTTCTTTCGTGCATCAGAATGTAGTTTACTTTTACTGTAATTCATTTACTACAGAATTCGTAATTGAAAAAGTTTTCTGTGCGCATACTCATAATGTAAGCCTACACATACTGGTTTATATATATTTATATATATATATATATATATATATATATATATATATATATATATATATATATATATATATATATTACACGTTAACATACGTCGAGCATGTTTTTCCAGATGGAGATGGGGTATCAGGATTCTGTATAGCAATATTTAGGTATAATCGTCAACAATGGAAGGTTCCTAGAGAAACATGAGTAAAAAATTTCATGACTTTGAAAAGTTTTCACTCGTGATCGTAAGCACTTATTGAATTTTCACCCCCCCTGATTATTGTTAAGCACATGAGTATACAAGAATAATTTCCGTATAGAAACAGTAACTATTATTAATATTAATTTGCCCATACTTTAGTACTTATCATTTTTATTATGCAGCTAGTATTATATTAATAATATACAAGAAATAAAGTACAACCACCTTATGTTACTTCGTGCAACACTATCACTATACTTTGTTTCATGTAACACCACCATTATACGTATTTTTTTCATAAGCACCACCACTATATTTTGTTTCGCGGATTCCCATCACTAGATTTAATACCATCATGATATGCACTTTGATCCATGTAGCACCATCACTATATATTCTATTATGAAGCGCCAATTAAGACTTGACCAGGAAGTAGACTGTGAGTGGTGGATGCCAGCCGGTTGGAAAAGGTTAGGTTGTATTGGCGGCCCTCAGACACGCCTTTATGTTACTTGTTTGCTGACCAGAGACGGCACTTCAGGACGTGCCTCTTGATCAAATAGTGGATAAAACCTAACAGTTCATCAAACACTTGCCAATTCATCGCCAGCGAATTCGAGCTCGCTGATTTCGATTGAAGTTCACCTTCATGGATGCAAATGAGGTACAGAGTTCCGAGACCAGGACGTACGGGTTCATCGTCAGGAAAAATATATAGAGGTAGCACGCAGGTGTTGCCATCTGCAGTCATGCAAGTAATTTTTTACCCCTATTTTAAAACCTACATTTAGCGATTTTACGATCATCAGATTTGAAGCAGTGAAACGAGCACGTAATGATAACCCGATTTTTACAATCATTTTAAATTCTGGCCTGATCTGGATTTTTTCTGATCATTTATTCGAGAACCATAATTAATTCTGGGCTGGTTTCTTAAATTAAATGATTTCAATTCTTATAATTTTAAAAATTTCTTCGACAAGGTAATCTGCATGCAGTTTCACAACATCTTTAGTTTATTTTTAATATAGTTGTCAAAAATTGAACGCGGCATTTTTCAGATTCCAAAATTTAGCTATTTTAAATTTTGACAAAGAATTGACTTTTAGGCTCAGTTGATGTATTAATGAATTTCTTTAACAATCATCCAAAATATGCAACGAACAGTGAATGCAACAGCAAGTCTTCTCTGACAGGATTTCTCAACTCTCCGAACTGAAAAATTACGAGGTAATCAAAAAACTTGAAAAATAATAAAAGAAATTCAGGTCGCTATTTATTTTTAAAATATTGAAGTGTTCTATACTTGTTTTCATGTTTTCATAGAGTTTTGTAATAAAAATGCCGACTTTAAATTTCTTATATAATATTGGATATCGAAATGACTTCCATGTAAAGGCCTCACCTATGCTCAAGATTCACAATTCATCATAATAAAAAAGAATTGTGAGGCAAATTTTTAGATCATAAAAAGTTGGAACATTGTACGTAAATTGACACCCACCTGCTTATCTTACTATGACATGCTCTAATCTAAAACTGATATATATCACATATGTTAGCAGCATACCCTAGTATATATGATGCTTTTTATAGACACATGCAGTACAAACAGACTTTTGAAGGAGAGGGGACTGGGATATTGATGCCGATTAAGTTTTTACTTAATTCACTTGTTCTTCTCTCACGATATACGTGGTTCGTGTATATAGCTGTAACAAATCATATATTGTCACGACTGGTACGTCATTCAGATACTTACTCAGTAATTTATTTGGGAAACATTTTAAAATTTTACCATTCGTAGTTTTGGGAACAATTTTGGTGAAAATAAGAGAGATCGTAAAATAGAGTCCAATTGAATACATTTTTAATTCAAAACGTGGGAGAAATAATATACTGTGAAAAAATGGTCATATAAGTTTGAATTTGATTAAAAAAACTACTCTTAGATGAGGTCTGTAAAATACAAAAGTACGCACGGTTATTCACATTTAATTTTGTTTACATATGTAGCACACAACTACTTGGTTAAAAATTTGGGTTGTATGGGATTTATTTTGTATACCACTTGTAAAATCTTAAAGGGATGAAATCAATAAGAAAAACTATTCAGAAGCTTTCATTTACGTCAAAATTAAATTGATATCGTCTGTTCATCTACTAATGAAACGAGTTCATTGAGTGTCTTATTGGTTTAGAAGACTTAATTGATAAACTAATTCAAACTCCTAACATAAATGGCAAAGTTTACTTAGTTGACAAATGCATGTTGAAAACTTCCCAATTCAAATTCGGAAAATTCGTATTCGTAATTAAAGACTAAAGAACTAAAGTAGAGTTTAAATAGTTCCGGTAAAGTCAAAAAAGATAAACTAGAATGAGGCAATAGGAACGAGCCGTTTGGCCCATTCCTGGGTCAATACTGAAGTCCCATGCCAGTTGTTCTCACATTTTTTTTCACGCATGGTATTTTCTTTTTGTCAGTAGAAGCTTCCTTCCCACTAGTGAAATTCCCACATAATTTTCTATAGCAAGAGGTAAATGAAGAGTGACCAAAAATGTAGGTCTCTGTGTTACAGTAGAATCTCGGTCCTTCGTGTCTGGTTACCTTTCGTTAAATTTTACCTTCTCTACCACGGGCTACTCGCCGTGATGTGTATTTACTTAGCTCAAATATGAGTTGAAGGAGCCTTTTGGAGACACACTGGAACTGCTTTCCTACCCTCCTTTTCAAGATGGATTTTCAGCTGACGCTTGAAAAGCTCAGACGGTAGCAATTTCAGTACTGACACAATCTTTCCCACTCGGTATCCACTTTTTCCTTCACAGTTCACAGGACCACATAATGTCATTTCCTGAATGACGATTCCAGAAACTCGAAGTGTACTCTGTAAACTTATTCCTTATTCCAAAGAGAAAGATTCCTGGAGGCATCCGGAATAAAAAAGGACAATTGGAAGTCTGTTGATTTTAGAGAACACGTTCAAAGTCTCCTGACGTTTTATTCGTTGACACAGATATAATGTGCTCGCGAAATGGTAATTTTCTTGCAAATATCTGTCACAGGCAACGTTCTTCCAACATTTATGGGAGTTAACAGAAGTTTATTGGCGAAGTAAACTAATGCTATCATGCGTAACATTTTCAAGCCGAATGTATGATAATTTAAGAATATGCGATGATTCTTGTCGCAGCTTTTGACCGTGGGAAATAATTTTCCTTATAACTTTTGTGATATTTTTTTAAAGGTATAACGAAGGAATATTAACTTTAATAATATTAACTTTTTAATATTAACTTTTTAATATTAACTTTAACTTTATTAACTTTAATTAATAGCATTAACTCCACATTTATTTTCAGGTGAGAGAACCAGATGAAGAAAAGTCGACCCTCGTACGTTGTTCACTCTTCATTCAGGTAAGAAAAACCAATCTTATTTTTGACTAACATTTGAGTCGAAAATGTATGTTCAATTACTCTACAAAGACCTTTGCATAGAGACCATTATTGCATGTATATTTATAACCTGCATATGAAACCTATAAAAATATTCTATTAAAAAAACATTTATTTTTCTTTTAGATGTAAAAAGTACATTTTTATGAGAAGATTTTGAAAATACCAAATCACGTAAACTGTTCACTAAAATTGCTATGTGCAAGGAAATAAATGAATGCCACAATGAGGGAATTTTTTTAGAATCATATTTTGCTGCATTGACCCTAGGGGGCTAACAAAATGGAATTAAAAACTATTATTTGAACGCGAATTCATACGAATGCTTATCTGTCCTATGTCTGACGCTCAACCTCATACCTGCTGCAGAAAGATATATACAGATCATGTATTCTTGTATTGGTTTATATCATTAATTTGAACAGCCTACTGGGATGAGGTACGTCTTTTTGTACAGCCTATAGAAGTATGGCATGTGTATTCGCACAGTCAGCGAGGGGAGCGTATTTTGTTTTTCAGCCTGCAATGAAGAAGCATATCTTCCAGTCGTTCTTCAGTCTTCGTAAGTTTTTCTTCGTTTTTATATCAAGCTCGTCCCGAAAGTTGTCGTTCCCACAAAATAATAGACTATACTCAGGAGCCATTTTAGTTTAAAACCTCCAGAATACAAAAAAAAACGCAAAATTAGTTATACCTTCATGGTCCAGTATGTATTTATTTTGTCATAAAATGGAGTTATTTTCTTTGGTTAACTTCCACTAGGTGAAAAGCACATCCGCCTTAAAACGAACGCTCAACTAACTAAATCCATAAATTTAAAGCTGGAGAAGTCTTCACTAAATGCTAAATTTAATTTTCATGTTGCCTTTCAACGCACCAATGACGTAATTTTGCTATGCAGTCTTCGTGACAGAGCTTATTTCAACAGAGACGCTTCCAGGAACAAATTGCATTTCGATCGATTTTCAGTTTCTGCTCTGGCGAAATTTCACCACCCGAAGAAAAAGTGGTTCAAATTGATCAAGGCACTTGAATTATCTCAATAAATCAGGATGATGCAGCTTTCTTTCCTGCACAATGGGCTGCCATTGCGCAGCCTTCGAATTTTGTTTATCGATGACCAGCCTTTCTTCCGAGCGACATTTCAGAGAGAACAAATTACTAAGAATTAGAATCAAAGTTGGGACGTCTCCGAGTCATCTGCTTCAATTATTGCCAAGAATTAGAATGAATTCAGTGACTAACAATTGGAATCAATTCAATTACTAAAAATAGGAATCAAAATTGGGATGTCAGTAACTCAGAATCTTTATATTCCCACTAATGTTTTGCGTGGCTAATACTCTTTTAATATTATTGAAAAAAAATCATGGAATGAAAATATGAGATGATTTCGTTGTTGAAATATGGTCATCTATCAATTTCGTACTAAATTAAAATTCATCAGATACTTAATTAACATTTTTGGATGAATCCTATCATATACCAGCTTCACCTGTGTATACTTCGTCATTTGTATGCACCTGCAAACTAAGTGTTTATTTATATACTACAGTAACTATGCTCTAAAAGAGTCCTATGAAATTCTTGACTTGTGTAAATATTGGATTTTTTGTAACAAAGTAAAATTACAGTTTTGCCGCTGAGCATTTTGAGGAATTGTCTATTGTGTTTTCTCACATTATGTAACGCTCATGGTTTTTGCTGTTTTCAAATTAGCTCTGTGTTAAGTCAATCCGTGGGCTATTAGTGTCGTTGACTATCTCGGAAATAAAAAAAAGTAACAAAAGTTGTACTAAGTACGCTGCAAAGTACCAACATGTTATTGTTATTCAAATTATATAGGGACAATATATTGATGTTTTACTCAAGGAAAAAATAATTTGCATGAGGCAAAGAAATGTAATATTTCTTTATGGCATTTGGCAAATACATTTTTCCGTTTCAAACCAATTACTACACAAATAAAAAATTCAGCTTTTTCCATGATGGGAATGATAACTTGAAATCAGAAACGTTACCGCCGCTCTTAAAAAATGACCTCGTTTACAAATAGAAAAATAATTTGTTTCCAAGGGACTTACAGCAATTCTTTTCGTTAACATGGTTCAACCTCTAAACGTCTGAAAAAGTACATAACAGTTCCTTAACCTTAATGCGAGATTTAGATCGGGGTTGTTTAGGCAGACATTAATGAACGTAAACATTGCCTGTACAAGGAAACTTGGGAAAGTATTTAGCGTGAATGTACAAACATTTGACGGCGACATGCGGGCACTACAAGTTGACCCATGAAGTCAGAGAGAAGGCCTAAGTTCAAGTATATTCAAGCGAGGAAGACACGGCACTTTCACAAGGGTGAACATGGAACGAGATGCTTGTACAGGGACTTTGCGAGTACTCTTTGCGCGAATTTCAAGTATCTTTAGCATCTAGGAGTCATGTTGATTCTGTTTCGTAATTAGTTACTCGCACTCGGACTCAGTACTAATCGTTCAGTATTTTCATCTGGCTTCGATCATTGAAATCGTACTACGTTGAGCAGTGACGTAAGACATGAAACAATGTTTTAGAATATTTCACCGTTGCAGGATATGTTGTGATGTTACAGAAACTATTACTCGCCTGTAGGAAATGTTACAGAAGATATTGTATTATTAAAGGAAATATTGATATGTTGTGAAAAATATTGCACAATGTTAGCAAACACCGCAATTTTGGGCAGAATATTTTACTGACCCTCTCTGATAGTTCATTATTGTATTGTTATTTGAAGCTGTAGGTTGATTCTCATACAAAAAAAGTCCATGATTCGTGTTTGCTTCCTCCAACGCGTAATTTCGCAATAGAACTCGCAATAGAAGAAATAGTATTTTCTTCGGGGAAGAACTTTCACTTTGAGGACCTTGTTGATTCTGGTGATCAAGATATTCAGATTGAATGTGGCTCAAGGAAATTCATAGATTTTTCCTCCCACCATTTATTTTACTTCTATTTCTTGTTGGTTTTCATGTTCAATTTAATTCGAACTTTTTCTGAAAATTCTGTGAAATGTGTCTTACTGTGAAGTCTAAACCTTATTTAAGTAAGAACTAACCTAGAATTAAATGATGTGTGACAGCTAGTGTGTGTTCATTGTACACACTTTTAAAGCAATAAAAATTATCACAAAATTAAATAAAAAATGCAGAATAGCTCTATCGTTCTCTTAAGTTTACAAGAACATGCAAAAGCATTCACAAAAAGTACCAATATTACCTTCAGGCAAGAGAAATAGCATTTTCGAACATAAGATCTACAATTTGAAGAGCACATGTGTTCGTTTGACAATCCTACTCGAGAAATGTCTACCCTTATTTGGGTGATTTCCCATCAAGCGGCCGCCCTCATGCGTAGAGATGAAAAAATTCCCTAAGAAGACGCTGAAGGAGCTGCCCATTTTAAGACGCTTCAGCTTGCTGAACTCAAGTCGTGAAAATACAGTCATAATCACAAGATGAACTTCAGTCGTGGCGATAACCGTGGGTCACCACTTGGTAACTGCCGATTTTTATCCCAGTTACAGGCTCGGCACAGGAAGTTCATAGATCATCCTTATTTTCTCAGCCCTAGAGCAAATATTTAGGCAGGTCTGACGTAGTCAGACAGCGTGAAAATTGTTAATTTTTATATGTTGTGGAAGATGGATTGCATCTCTCAGCGATTGCGTCGAAAAATAGCACCATCCTGTGTGCTAGATCTGCTCGCCTGGAGGACGGTGTCTTTGTTAATTTTATTCCCCAAGGGCATATGTAAAACTCAATTTCAACCCCGAAAAAAAACATATGTATGGTTTAACTTATGTAGGTATCAAATTTTACTGATGCGTTTACAAATTCTTATTCAATTATATTCATACAACCAAAAGATTTCTGTTTACTTTAATTAGAACTAAATTTTTGCAGCATGGCATGACGTAAGCTAAGTATTAGAAGCATTTTTGTTATTGGAACTGAGACGAAAGATCATGTGTTCTTTAAGAACCTGTAACAGTGTATAAAATGTGTGGAAAATTGCTCAATTATGCGTTTTGAAAGTTTTATCATATGAATTTGCTAGCGAGGGTAACAATATTTGTCAAAAATTCACCCAAACATAAAGTTTTTCGATGTAAAATTATTGTTTTCATCTTGTAAGAACTATTTACTGATCTTGAAGCCGTCAGTGAAGCAAGTGACAATTCTGGAACGAAGGGATTAAAAAATCATGAATAAAAACACATTCTCTACAACATACAACGCATAAAATATTTTCTGCATTACATTGACAATCAGCGAATGCAGACCAAAATATTCGGTGCTTCGAATACGGTAATTATCAATCTGCAATTATTGCTTTCACCTTCATCATCAACTTTCAAAATTTAGTCCGATGTAATGGTAAAGTTGAGCTCCATATATACATTTGCACCGCGTGAACAACGCTCGAGAAGCTTTGCTACGGAGGGACGACCAGGAGTTTTACAAGCTAAGACCTAAGTTTAAGAAGACGTATTGCCTTACAAAGACATAAATAAGAACAATCTAATCGATTAGGACAAGTTCCGCTATCAATCACGGTTTATGTATTTGACCCTAGATACGTACGTACCTTCAGCTCAAGTGCGCCCAAGATTCTTTAATTGGCTTCTGACCTTAGCTTCTTGGCCACGGAAAAAAGCGATGAATCCTTCATCAAGCAACATCAAATAAAAATTATTGGTAAATTAACTGTAATTTACTTCTACAATTGCGCAATTTATCAATATATACGGAAATGTACGAACAGTTTTTATTAATACCGCCTTGAATTTGTACTTTTTGTTGATAATTTCTTTTGTAACCAAGAAGCATTGAGCTAAGTGATGCTTACAATTCATGAACAATTTTGGCCAATTTACTCGTAGTAAATCATTGCAGTTTGTGTTTTTCTCGGAACTATGCGTAAGCCTTAGATTATAAAAGCACTAGGTTTACATGGTTGAACCTGTTATTTTACGCAGTGCCACTCTATATTACGTATATCCACACATACAAGAACCTAATTTGTTCGAAACTGTTCATTGGTCTGAGGATTAACTATGAAGCAGATTTGGCCGATCAACTCTTTTATCAATGCAATGACATTATTTCTTCCCTGCGCCTGCATGCGCTAATGGAAAAACGTTTGAGAGGAGTTAATAAACTTCCAGGAACACGGAAAAGAATAGGTGACTTTCTTGAGCATCTGAGGGCAAACTGCACGCACCTAAACTGTAAAATTTATGATTTAACGTACACTGAAAGTGTTCAATGAAACGTTTAAACTTGATGTATGATTCTTCATACAGTTTCCTCTTCGAAGCTTCCAAAGAAATTAACATGGTTTTTAGTTTTGCATTAACTCTTAACTCGTCATCACTGAAATAACGGATATCATTTCGGTCTTTGGAGTGAAACTTTAATGAAATTCTATTCAACTTTACTTCTTGTAATTGTAGTTACGCATTCTAATTGCAAGACGAATGCCAATTATGTACTATGCGTTCATATGTTTCTATCCTAAATTTGTCGCAATGACTCTGAAATATTTACGTCAGTTGAGGTCAGTCGTAGACTCTGTTTTTTCAGTTGGGAATGAAATAGTAATGAGTGTCATGATGAGGGTTTTTGTAATTTTTTTAGAACCCGAGCCTTTCGAATAAACGTAAGATGGAAAAATTGTAACAAAACAAAGTAAAATTATGAACATGCCATCTGCATTCAGATATTTGTACACGCTAACCAGGTTTTTTTCAATTTTTTTATAGTACGAATTTGATAACTACTGTGATTTTCTCATAGTCTTCATACCGCATGTATGTATGATATCTACATTGAGATCAATTTGTTCACATTTTAAAAAATGAAAAAAAACAGGCATCAATTTCTTCATTATCAAAAGTTTGTTTGAGAAGCCCTCTATGTCTGTTTCTCATGTTCTCTCTTCTAAAATTGCAGTAGACAGATATTTCTTTAAACTCATGTACCCTTGCTCACCTTTTGCAAACACGTCATGTAAAATAAGCGGAATGTGTAATAAATTTTGCTATAAGTCGATTTATCAGAGAAGAAGATGCAGCCCATGTTTGGCTTCACGCTTTAAATCACGCCTCTTCATTTATCAAAGTCACCCATCCTTGTGCATTTGTAGTTGCGTCGCAACGCTGGTTTACGCTTCGTTAACCTCAAACGTCCCTGTGACATTTGGCACGGTTAGTTTTACGACTCTGAGGTCATTGCGTTTGCATCTTTGTGAATAACACGTATTTAGGAAAATTCAAACGAGGAGTTCCTAGGTACGTTGAGAAATTATCTTTAGAAATCCTAATTTTTTGTCAATTTGACTAAAGTAAGCTAGTCCATAGGCTATAGCACTCATTACTTATGTGACTTGACCAATTAACTAATACTTCAATCGTCGTAAAAATACGTAACCAATCTAACTACTTTTTAAAGGGCGAGTCTGATTGAGAACAGCTCACTCATGTAAACACTACGATTATGCTTCATTTTATCATGGTCGTTATTACAAGATTTTTTCATTGTAATTTTTATTGGATGGTTGAAAAAAGGCATTGTACAGCTGTTCACGCAGTCGCATGACTGTGAGACGGATGATTTGCGTACATTATTGTGGAACAGATCATTTGTAGGATTTTGGGGCACACCATTCGTATGATAGTGGGATAGACCATTCCTATGATTATGGGATGGATCATACGTATGATTTGGGACGGATCATTTGTAGGATTTTTTGACTGATTAATAATTATAATTTTTAACGGATCGATTGCAAGATTGTGGAGCGGATAATTTGAAAGATTGTGAGACAGATCATTTGTACGACTGTAGGATGAATCATATGCGTAATTGTGAGACAAATCCTTTGCCTAATCGTTCTTTATTTTCCACGTCTCGAGTTTTTTATGATATAGAGATTAAAATGCCATACAGTCGTAGGCAGAAGCATAAATAGGAGGTAAAAAATAAATAGGCCAGCTTACCTACCTTCTACAAGTCATCCAAGGTTAGTATATAATATAATGTAAACTTGGTTAGTATAAACTTAGCGGTTGATGAAAGCGCCGTGAAACAAATTTTAGGTTTTATTAATTACGTAAAAATATCACTTATGCTTTTCATCACCATAAACTCGTAAAAAAACGGTTCATACCTATATACGAGTACGTATTTTAATTTTAAGTATAAATACTTTCTTTACCAATCCACAAATGATCCATGAAATTCGATTAATGTATGACCAAGTGAATATTACACATTTTCATATTATTTTTGCGCGATGACGCTCTAAGTGTATTGACCGGAATATATCTTGCTTCTTTTTCTTTAAAATTCGTTATATCATTTTTACAGGTACATTATTTAAATGAAGAAATTCATGATCTATCAGGTTTCAAAAGAAGACAAATAGTTGGGGCTGAGTAGCTGGAGTCTCTGTGCTGAAAACCGAATTATTTAACGTGTTACATGTGACAGCGTCTACATTACTGTCTGTAATACTGTCTTCATTACTGTATTCACTACTGTCTGCATTACTGTATACTGTACTGTCTGCATTACTGTATACTGTACTGTCTGCATAAATGACTACAAGCTGCTTGGTTTGCACATGAAAAACAACAAAGGAACTTTATGACCTGCAAAGCATATTTCAAACTGAAATGATTTAGGGGCCATCTCTTGATTTTGATCTGGAAATACTGGAAATATTATCCTCTCGTATGCCTAGGTTACAGAACCGAATATCTTGATACCAAATCTGAATTTTACCAAGCAATTTGCTTTGCTAACTCAAGCGCAAAATTTGAATATAATTGAACAGCTATTGGGAGTTCTGAAGTAAAGAGACTTACCAGCAGATTCACTCACCTCCTTACTCGATGAAATACTTACTGTTCTGGTTGAACAATAAAATACATTTCTATTGTAAGCTATTGTGACTTTATACCTATCTATTGAGAGTTGTTTACCCAACACATGAAAACATGAAAATTGTTTTTACCAAATGCTCGTTTTATTTCGTATAAATTCTGAAAATGCTTTATATTGATTTAAAAAAAATGATTCTTTATTTTTGCTATTACTTTTCATGCAGAAATACCCACTGAAGCTAAGATGCTTCCAGCTCTATAAGCTGCATTAATTTTTTTTCGCTACAGATGTTTTCATATTTTTCTATTATAATATAACTTTATAAATCATAGAAACGGTAACATGTGCTCTAATTAATGAAAACTGATTGACACAAAAAGATGCAGCTCCACACTTACCACCAGCTTAGTCGACTGGTTAGCGAACTCGCTTGCAATGCTAGAAAACCCGGGTTCGAGGTCCGCTACCGTGGTGGTCAGTTTGTGTATGACCATCGGCAGCTAGAATTACGGCATGAGACTTGGTTACTAACCAACGAATGGCCCAAAAGGCTCGTTCCTAACGCTTCATTCTATTCTATTCTGATCTTCTATGGATGCATTCCTCATAACAACTGGTTGAGTGTGCCTGCGGTTAACTTTTTCTCGGGTGGATGTACACTGACTGTCAAAAAAAGTTCCCCATTAGTTTATAAGAACATTGAATGTTTCTTTTCTGCATTCTTTCAGAAGCATTTAGCATAGAGGAAACCTGTATGAGAACATTATGTAGTGACTCTGACAAAACAACTAGCTGGTCTGAACATTAAAACTGTCCAAATATTTAGGGAAGCTGCAGGAATGAAGACTCGTGGAAAGACATTACACCGTGTGATAAAAGATGCATTCTCGCTTTTTATGAGAATGGCAAATTGGTGCTTGAAATTTTTATAGCAACAGGTATGGGTATGCTGGAAACTAGATAACAGAGTCTGTTCATCTCGTGGCAAATGTGGTAGCCATAACAGATGATGAGATGAACAGGTGCTGTTTAATTAATTTCTTTTAGAAAACTTGGCCTCGGTCGACAACGTAGTTGCACGACAAGTTGTGTGCAAGTTGTGAAACTTTCTCACAAGACTATACGTCGTGAACTGAAAAACTGTACATACGCAGCTGCATCTCGACAGGTTTTCACTTGTATTCGTACGAAATCGAAAAAAGGCTTCCAATGGCCTAGGAGCATCGATATTGAACTGCTAAGTACTGGAAATATGATGTGGGGTCTTTTAAATTGGGGCTTACTTTGTTTCACGGTGATGGGCTCATTAATGTGGTGAGAACCTCGCGAAACTGTGGATCTATCATGCCTCGTTTCTTTTGCGCAGGCGTCTGTAAACAGCTTGATGTCTTTGTGAGGTTTTAACTGTGCTGGACATAAATCTGTGACCCACAGCAAGAATAAGATGATGTCCTACGAAGTCTTACAGCAAGTGGGTGGCCAAGTTCGCCCTTCAACGCGCATCTTTTTTCTAATAGCAGTGAAACAATGCAGGCCAATAACACGCGCATCGACCGTGCTAACATCGTCCATAAGTGGTTCTTTGAGCATGAGGAATCCAACACGTTAAGTGGTCTTCGCAGTCTCCAGATTTAAGCCCCATTGAGAATTTATGGGATGAGCTTGTGAGGAACGTGCATTCCTTTTTGCGTCTTTCATCATCATTCAACGATTTGGATACACAACTGCAGCGATTGTTGTCTCACTTAAAGCTACAGGAGATTCTCAAGCATGGAAAAACAATGGGAGTTTCGATGTAAGATGCATGGAATTTGATCAGGTGGATGTGCAATTGTTGATTAAAATTCATTATACTTGTTCTATTTCATTGTCAGACACTGTATCATTGAAATGCTCACGTCAAGCGTCCTTTTTAAAAACCTTCACACTTAGAATACTCGATTAACACGTTTCCTGCGATTACTTAGCCGGTGCAAATCTTTACTTTGTACACACAGTCCCTAGAAAGCTTTGAAAAAATTACAGAACCTAACCTGAGTGACCCACCGGTAGGTCACTTCGCAGGAAATGTATTAATATGTGAATGAGATGTATTAAATCGAGTAAATACATCTTGTCTTTGTATCTTTGAAACTTGTTACAAAGCTAGATAGGATTTTTTATGCTTGACACTGGAAAGCGATTAAGGAAGAAAAGGGAAACACTTTTTGAGGATACTAACTTTTTTGCATAGTTTTAACTTAGAAAATGCTGCGTTTGCGATTCAACAATTTGAAATTTCGTTTTAAGATACCAACATTTTACGGAATGTATTGAAAAGAATTGCACATGAAGACATATCAGTTATAGTTAGTTGTGCTATAATTGTTATAGTTGTCTATTCAAATATGTTATTGTGTAAACAATATGCTACTATATTAGTGTTTATTTTCATAGTTGGTAAAGCGTCAACTTGGAATTAATTAGAGTTCGAAGAATATTGAGTCTGAAATCGTAGCTTAGAAGGATTTTTGGCTACAACAAAAATCAGTTGGTCTCACAGACGAACTACATTCAGAGGAGAATCTGGAGCCAACCTTTCGAAATTTAGTAGCAACTTATTTTCTCCATTTGAAAATTTTAATGCGTGCTAACTTGTAAAACTTAGTTCCAAGAATTTTTTACAGTTTTGTCTCCTACCGAACACTGTTGAACTACATGAGGTTAAATAACCTAAATACGGTGCGGCTCTTTTAAATGGTTTCAATATAAAGATTGAATTCAAGACAAGGCTTCATGTTTATTCGTAATGCTCAATTATTCTGAAAAGTGGACAACGCTGACCCTTTCCTTCAATTGCCTTTACCATGCCAATGTGTCATGACAAATCTTTTAGCTTCCCTGAAAATGGTCTTACAACCAGTTTTATCTTTAGTCATCATCTGTAATTGTGTTCCATTAAATTATGCCTTTAGACTCCACGGTACGGTTGAGTAAACGCTACAGTGTTGCCAAAAACTGTTGGCGTGATTTGAACATCACGAATCCACGTCGTTATGACACTGATGATGCTGATTCCGAGACTGCAGCATCATCTAACAGCGAAGCGTACGCATTTTCGTACCGTAGGCAGTCATTCCTGATTACGAAAATCTGTGTGAACACAGCTCCTAAAAGCCAAAGTTTGCGCGCAGGGCTTCTATCTGCTTAGGTTCGGGTATTTCTTTTGAAGAAATCGCATAGTGTTTCATAAAGATACGTAACCTTAGTTTTCCTAGCTGCGTATGTAGTATGGGGTTTGTTTTCTTGTACTTAAATGATCTATGTTTGATATCATCTGGAGTAACAAGTTCAATTGTATTTCATGCAAAGATAAATACGTTTTCTAAACTGTAATTCTTCGATGAACAGTTTTATTGACCGAATATTCATCTGATAGAAAACGTGAAGTATCGTGGGTAAAAATGAATCCAAAGAACTTACCTAAGATCAACTTTGACATTTTTCAGTGTCTTTTGTTAATATTATGGCTATACCATTAACTTAAAATGCAAATTTCAAATTATTTTATAAAGGATTCCAATAAATTTTCAGCTCTACCATAGCCAGATTTCGTTTTTCATCATCTAAAAAAATCACACCTACTCCCGTGGTTGTCTGATCTGCTTCCAATTGTTATGTATGTTAACTATAGAAATTAGTTGAATGCCATTGTAATGTAGGATTGGGATTGTTTGTTGCACGAAAATGTAAACATACTTTTTAAGTTTACCATAAATTCAATCGAAGTGTTCAAACATGTAAGGTATTTTAACTTTGTTTAAACACAATTATGTGTGTATCAGTCTCTCTTCCTCCTAAAAATTAAAATGATTGACGCGCAACGTATTTGGTCCTTTTAAGAAGATTCAGAAGCATAATTTTACTTTATTAATTGAAGGGTGAAATAGATGAAAAGTTCTTGAGAAATCAAACATGAGGATACATGGTTAGCAAAGGATCGAACACTGGAGAAAGAGGAGTCAAATTAAGTATTAATCAACCAAATGAGTAATAAGATATTTGTTAAAGAAGATCAATGCATTAACTTGTTATGTATATCGTAAATTTGAACAAACATCTCCTGCATGGAAACGTAAAGGAAATTAATTAACTTACTTTACGTGGGAAACTAGTATCATCCTGATCTAGGTAAACATTGCTAAGCAGGTTATTGGTATCAATTGTTACACAAGATCTAAGGAAGGACATAGGTCTTGTATTTGACATCATAACAAGATTTAAAGAAAATAAATTATATCATTCACCTCTGTGTACTCACAGTAATCACTTTAGAAAACCAGAGAACTCAGGAGAAAGTTCAATAAATTCTAGCTCGCACGAATTTTAACATGATTTATCGTACAGCTAGAGTACCATGTTATTTCTCATGAAGACGTTATGACACGAAGAACTTGCAACGCAGTTAGCAATTTTAGAAACACGAACAAGGTTTTCAAGATCAGCTTTTTAACAACAGATTTTAATAAGAATTGAGATCTCGAAAGTTTTAATCAATTTAAACTACTAGCCTCTACTTTAATACCAGCCCTTCCTGTTGAGTGAAATAAAATTAAAGTTAGGCAGAACCTTCTCAAAACAAAAACCTACGATATGAGTCGGAACGTGCCTGGTTTGTCAACACACATTCTCCGGCAAAGAAAATCGCTAGGAGCTGACATCAAAATTACACTCACAGTTTAACCGATTCCTTATTCTCCTAGCAACTTTCTCGCAGCAGCGAAAGTTAATGAAAACTGTGGTTTTTGTTTATATCATATTAAATATAGAAATGAAAACTTGTTCATTTTGATAACCGACATTTGCAAAATAAAATGACTCGATGAAGAGAACACTTTTAATTATATACGTATTTCTATGATCTCAAATACTCACAAAAATACAATTAAGAACCTACCACTTCACTCACTGTATTTTTTCCAATTTCCATTATCCCACTGTGAAGCGCATTTAATATTGACACTTCCAGGATTATCATGCAAGTTTTAACACTCATTTATTTTTACAATTTTATTTACGCTACTAATGAGTCTTAAACGTTGTTTCAGTTATTGTGTTACGACAGTTAGGACGCCTGAAGGAGGTATCTATTAACCTAATAATTCAAAGAACGTCTTTATGAATTAAATTGAAAAACACAAAAGGAAAACTCCTGGATCTTATTTTACAAATGATGAACTATATGTTTTGATATTCTAGACTACAATGGGCTGAGTATATTTAGAGCATTAACTTAGTTTGGTTCAACTTTAATTACGTAACGTAAAATACATCAATGAATTAGGTGAAATAAGTTAAT
The DNA here is from genome assembly GCA_006783055.1 of Trinorchestia longiramus. Taxonomy (NCBI): domain Eukaryota; kingdom Metazoa; phylum Arthropoda; class Malacostraca; order Amphipoda; family Talitridae; genus Trinorchestia; species Trinorchestia longiramus. The sequence goes on along the minus strand of VCRD01000349.1, from coordinate 55,914 downwards.
TTTAAGGTCAGGTTTATTTAAAATTAGTGTCATTTGAAATAAAGAAGTACATCATCTGCATATGTTTTCATACTGATCAGTGTTGATTTTTAATATAGTAAATGAATTTACGGCAGAATGTTAAAGTTGTGGTTACATTGTGGTAAAAATTCAAGTTACTTCGGCAGAGTATTTTCTTCGCCCGAAGATGTCGTCTGACTATACATACAGGGTGTCTCAAAAAAATGTACTCACACTTCGAATGACGAGATCCTTTATTTATGAACATACAGTGAAATAGAATAGCTTTGAATACAGAAAACAAATGTGATTAAAGAATCATGTTCGCAAATGTTCGAATTGATGACCATTATTGTCCAGACAACGCTGATAACGTACACCAAGGGTGCGTTACATTTACATTTTTTGAGACACCTTGTATATTTGTATTCCGTTCCATTTTGACCCTATCTCTTTCGCTTTCAACAGTCTAAACTAATAAACTTACCAGGGTCCCTAAGCTTGATCAGTGAAACACGGGGCAGGACTTAATGAGAACTATATTTGGACAATTTCAAGATCGTTCGTATAGACATGCATTTCCTTTGCGTTAGCGCATCCGATGAGGTTGAATGTTACCTGGAGGGAGAAAATGAACAACAATTCTAGCCAGAATCAACATGACATAACGAATGATCCGAGGTGGCCGTATAGAGGCAGAAGTCCTCACAAGTCTTACTGTTGACTTGCATTGTCGCTTTCGTAAGTCTCAGAGAGTCATGTCATGGCGAGCCCGTACGGCTTGCCTAGAAATCATGATTGGGCAAAGCTGCCGAGGTGCGTCAGAATCCTTTGGATAAATATTTTTTCAAGTACTTTGCTGAAACATTCTGCAAATAAATAAGATGGTATTAAATATGTTGAGCATGGTCTGTGTTTTCGTTATGCTTTGAATTTAATTTCTTATTAGTTTAAGGTGATGCTTTTCGATCAAGCTAAATGTTCATAAGTGTGTGCAGCTCAAAAATTATGAATAGTAAAATAACTAACTACGCTACGTGCCTTCATTCTTAAATAAGCTGAAGATTGAAGGAGGAAAATTTTAGCCCCAGCTTTTTAAAGCCTACGGTAATCGCGTTAAGAGCCTTTACCTCTTTTTTCACAGGAATGGAAAAATTGAATTTTACGTACTTAGTAACCGGTTTCATATGAGAGGTAACAAGCTACTTACCGGCCGCGCTCAATCTGAAATATGTATGCATTCACTAAAATTTTGTTGCAAAAAATATCAAGCACGGAAAGAAAGTTGTGAGCGCTCCTTTTTAATACGCCTTAAATAGAAAAATCTACACGCCACGTGACAGGTAACTAATTCTTTGAATCCTACGTTGTTGCAAAATAGATCCATGTGCTGCATGAAAATGCCATTCGGTTTTATTATTATTGGGAAGTTCTTACTAAACTTTTTGCTAGCTATTGGGACGCCAATATAACTTTTCGTTGCCCTAAAATTACGATCGTGTTGACTTCTGGAGTTTTCCAATTCAAATCATGCTAATGAAAAACAAATTTTTTATTCTGTTATTCTTCAGAATATATTAGCAATGAAGAATAATATTACGGATAGTTTTTTGAATTAGGGAAACGATCAACATTCGTGAACCGCATTTCTTCATCCATTTTGAAGTTATTTAAATGTTGAAAAATTAACTTGAACCAAATTGTTTGCCTATGATTTGAAAGTTTAAAACAAATATCTACGCACTTATACTCCTGAAAATTCAATATTATGATTTGAAATGCAACAAAAGTTTGAAACATTATTGAAACACAACTCATTTTTTCATATACAAATAAGTTTAAAACTCATAGAAGCAGGTGTAGCTAAAATAAGTTTTATTAAAAAAAAACATTTATGAAATTTTACTTTTTCTGCGTTTATTTTCGTTTACCTGCAACTTCACTCATTTGCTTGAATTTTGTATTCATTTTAATTATTTTCTTTGACGGCGGGTGTTGACTAAATTGTATTTTGACCTAGGCTTGTTCCTTCATTGATACTAAGTTCCGTAATATCTGGACTTTGCAATTTCTGGAAATTTGTTTTCGATTTCATCTTCAATTATGCGAGATATCGTGAATTTGGTGGGCATATACTGCAAAATTCTCACTTCATATATACCATTGGTACAAAAATTTTGAGAAACATAGGGAATTAATGGTAAACCAGCGTCTAGTTCTTCATGAAATAACGGTGCGTTTACCTAAGATTTTCAACAAAGCGAAAATTAAAGCTAAATTTCATATCCTTTCTAATTCAGTTACGGACAATTACTTGAAAGCTAGTATAAGGGTAGCGAGAAAGAAAGCTTAGCTTTTGTTTTGTGAAGCAAGTCAAGTGTATATTTTTCCCTAACCCTTTTCTAGGTGAAAAATTTCGTTTAGAGGTGAGATTTTCTTCCCATTATTTCACACATTTTCAAATTTGTATATTAAATGTGGATGTGGAGTTGAAATTTCAATTAAAAATTTTCTAGATTCTTCGAATGCATAATTCTAGCGTTTAAAGAGAGTATATGAAAAAAACACCATGAGGTCATACACTTTTGCAAAAAACATGAGCAAATTTTTATTGGGTTATGAAATTTAAAAAAAAATCGGACGGCTTTCAAGGCATAGGGAAATTAACGTAATTAAGAAGTCTATAATACGTTACTCACTTTAGTTAAATGCGTAATTATGTATAGTCCAAAGAAAATAACAGCCAATATTTTCTGAATAAATTCAGTTTAATACGCTATGCATTTGGTAAAATAATTAAAGTGCATAATTTGTGACGTGGGGTTGAAGGAAAATAAGTAAAGTGTGACACCAAATTAAACTAAATTGGGGAATCAATACGTGTTTCATTTAAATAAATCAAATCGAACGAAATTACGTTTTTCTCGCCAAGCTCTGAACGAAGAAGAAAAGAAAAACGTTCAGACTTTTATAACTTTATGGAAGAAATAGAAAAGAATTTATAGTGGCTCAAGAAACAATAGTTAAACTATGCTCCTATTACTCATGTGTTCTGCTGTCATTGACTTACATGGAAAGAATCGTCATGAGCAGCTCAATTTTTTGATACAACGAAATTTCCTGCCTTAGTCAAGAATGTGAAATTGTGCAAGTTTTTGAAAAGAATTTTTTTTTTCAAAGTTCACATTTTTTCTTGATTCACACGTTGCAGAGATGTGAAAGAGGGAACTTTCGATCAAGTGTGACCTCGCAAGGAAATACAGGTGTACCAGAATGACCTATGACACCCACAGAAATGAACATAGCTCATGATGGTGCATGGGAGTTGTCCGTGGTGCATGATGTTTTCCAAGGAAGCTTGTCAATGGAATTAATGGTACGTCTGAATAAAGCAATGAATTATACGCTGCTGTATCGCCGTGCAGAATCAACGAACGTGTGTGCGCGTGGTACATATCACCTTATTGCTTCCTTAAAAATTGACCGCTTGATTTATGATAAAACGCGAATGTCAGCATCAAAATCATTGGAAATAATTGCACATATTAATTGCGCAAAAATTTGAATAACTGTTCAGTAAGATAAAAAGTTGAAGTTTAGCCAAGAAGTTAATATTTGAACCGCAACCCTGCTTCTTAGGGTGAAAATGTTACGCCTTGCAATAAAACATGGTAGGTTAATCTTAACCAACTGTGTAGGTGTTTTTAGGTATGACTATGGAATTGTTGCAGAATTAACCAGTCATTTTTACGTGAGAGCTTTGCACGACAGGCCTGCTGCCATGGCCAAGCACGTCATTTAATTCCACTACATAATAATACACAGTTTGTTGCTTGCATGTCTGCTTGGTTCGTCTCTCTGTGACGCTCTTAAGGATTTAGATAGGAGGAAATTCGGTAGGGTATACATGTATTGTAAGCATTGTATTGTGGATAGCAAAGGCACATCCTTCAATGTGAAAGCACCTTTGCAAAGCCCGCATCCACTGGCAAATCGAACGAAAAAATCATTGAGAAACACGTGAATTTTCACGTTTGGTTCTACTAGTTAAGCAATAACTACGAAAGACTTCACATGGTATTCACGTTACGCTATGAACCTTAATTGACAGATTTACCAGAAATTTTTCTTTTGGCACCCGAGAATTTTATAGGAACTTATACGATAAGTTCAACTTAGCATATCGGAAATGTTCATGCAAGCTTGAATACGTATGACAGGTTTATAGGTAAGTGACAGTCATCTGACAGGCTTCTCTGAATGAAAAAAACCGACACTGGATAAGGATGATAAGCAAGAAGTACGTTTCAGAGCCCTTCCAAATAAACAGGCCAGCTTGGAGAGCTAATTAACCCTTGCAATGAGAGGAAATCCTTTTATAAAGCAAAATTTTGTATCCAAGAGGCAATTGCGACAACTATCACGGGCCCCAAGAAAAGGATGAAGCAACAAAGATGGAGTCTGTATCCAGACGATTAGCTGTCATGTTATGAAAATTCTGTTGTCTGTCACGGGTGTGTATGACGAGAACTATAATAACTAGATCCACAAAGAAAAATCACGGTTTTTAATGAATTTTTCATTTTAATTTGCCAGTGGACGCGGGCTTTGCGAAAGAGTTTCCCCATTGATGGACGTACCTTTGGTATCCACAATACAATGCTTACAATACATGTATACCCTACGAAATTTCCTCTTAGCTAAATCCGTAAGAGCGTCTATTATACGGGGTGGCCCATAAGTAAGGTACCTTTTTGAAACTATTTTCAAAAAAATCACAATTCCGAAAACAACTCAATTTCCAACATCTTTTGCCTTATACCAAGTGGTAGCCAGGTTACTGGTCAAACTAATTTAAAAAATTTCTTTTTGCATTATCAATTAAAAATATTAAAGCATCATGATGAATTTCAACAGAAAAAGGTTACAAAAATTCTATTTGTAAAAATAAAGAGATTATGTATTCTGAATACCATATTGCAAGTAAAAGGGAATTGAATTGCCACAGAAAAATAATGCAAGAGAATGATTTCTTGTATTTCTTAAGCATTATCCTTGTTGCTATCAAAGCTATCGATTAGAAGAGTGTGACACATGGACAGACGGATGGACAGACGGACGGACATGGCTTTTATCATAGTATAGATGAAAGATTACTTGTTCTTACATAAGTTTAACATTATACATTATAAATAGAAAAGGCGTTTGAAGGTTGAAGTTTTAATACATTGTAAAAAGTGATACAATATACATCAATGTACTAAAATTATTGGGAAAAACATATTTTCTAATTTTCTGCTGAAATTTATGAAATTGTCAATCAGTTGCAAGGGAATATACTGTTAGTATCACTTATATTAAGATTCAATCTGTATGGCGTCGAAACCGAGTTATCACACTCTTTGTATGCTACATCAAAAAAAAAAGTTGTTCATTTTTAATACATTCATAAGTACACGATGCTGGGTATTTAAAATTGCCAAATCATGTATAGCCTCTACATAATATTTATTCCCACATTGATTCCACTCCCACAGTATCCTTCATGCAGTAACTGTATTTTTTATATCAGTGCATCATTATAACGAGCTAAAAATATCTAATTTCTCTGCAAAATCGTCTTCCAAGAGCTGATCCAATATCGGAAATTCGTATGCCTCACTCTCTACTCGCGTTAGTTCCAAGCCTCCTAAATCTCCAGACCTTCACTCTCACAAATGTAATCAATAATAATTACACAACTGTGACACTTGTGATTGTAATACTACTCGTATTGCACAACCCTATCAAAACCTCACTGGCCTCTAAAATTGTCTCATTTTACTCATTCGATCTAGTTACACTGCACGTGTTTGTATACACAAACTCTCTACTGCAATCGTACCCGTACGTCTTTGCAAACATCTTTGCACTTCACGTACATATATTTTCTTGTTTCAGGTACGTAGAACGATGGAAGCCTCGAAGGCATTACTTCAGTTTGTGAAATATTTTTCTTTCCCTTCTCAACCCATGCGAACACCAAGTCCAAGTACACCTTTCCTTCAGTATTCCGTACCAAAGCCA
>VCRD01000349.1:0-49592 GCA_006783055.1 Trinorchestia longiramus | reverse complement strand
AACCCCTGACGATTTTTTGGTTGTTACCCTGTGTAATTACACAACTGTGACACTTGTGATTGTAATACTACTCGTATTGCACAACCCTATCAAAACCTCACTGGCCCCTAAAATTGTCTCATTTTACTCATTCGATCTAGTTACACTGCACGTGTTTGTATACACAAACTCTCTACTGCAATCGTACCCGTACGTCTTTGCAAACATCAACGTAACACTTCACGTACATATATTTTCTTGTTTCAGGTACGTAGAACGATGGAAGCCTCGAAGGCATTACTTCAGTTTGTGAAATATTTTTCTCTCCCTTCTCAACCCATGCGAACACCAAATCCAAGTACACCTTTCCTTCAGTATTCCGTACCAAAGCCAATGTAATTTATGATGCGTAAGCTTAGTAAGATGAAGTATTGTACCATTTTAACGTTTGAAAACAATTGTTATTGCCCTATGAAATATAACATGATGATTCTTCTCAAGATAACTACATGCAAAGCCTTATCATCTGATTTATCATATCAATAATGCATAATTCAATAGATAAGAGAATCAGAGCACCTCTTAAAAATGTATAAGAATTACTTATGCATTAAAACCACAAAAAGATACACTAAATTCATGCGATTCATCAAAACAGAAGCTCACAACTACGCAATAAAAATTGTAGTAAAAATTAGCAGTAAATTATAGATCTTTGCCATTACAAGTTTACTTTTAATTATTTATCGAACCAACATCAAGAAAATCATGCCAGGTACTGTCTCAATGTAAAACTATAAGACACATAACTTGGTTAATCTCAAAGGAGTGGAAATTGTGAAATTGTGTATCTTTGTTGTTCTCCTTGAACATTTTCGAGACATAGTCTAGACTCTAGACTATGTCTCAAAAATGTTACGAAAATGAAAACGTTTAAACTCTAGACTCTCGAGCCTCAGTAAGTGAAGCAGCGAAGTATTTATTTCCTTCCGCGACAAAGAACACAAGCCAAAAACAGCCTGAATTGTCAAAATAATGGAATAAAGTTGTAAAATTTTCTCAAAACCGATGACCGAAATCAAGCTTCAAAGAGAAATGTACTCAGTAGCTCGCTAATGACCTCCCGGATGTAATCGTGTGGTATTGAACTACAGACCCCAGTGAAATAGACGGGTGTACTGATTAGTACATGTGTATGAAGGTTCCTACTTATTAGCTCCTTTATGTTCAACTGATCATGCCTTATGTATCCTGATACGCCTCATTTTCAAAGTACAGGACCCAGAATATCAAAAATCATTGCGGTGAGTAACAAACATAATACCTGAAACAATCATGAGGTCCGTAGGAGATTAAGTCATTAGTCTTTTTGAGTGTGTAATAACCTGCTCTACTATATAATAGAAGCCGTCGTGTGTTTATTTATACATTCACAAATATATTTCCTGTCCCATTCCCTACTGAATTAAATAGGGGAAAATGATTTCAAACAACCCATTACTAAGGAGCTTAAATAAAGGGTTTATCTTAACCTAAATAATGACTCAATGGATCAGGCATATATGTACTGTAGGCATTGTATTGTGAATATCAACGGTGCTGGATTGCTGTAAAATACGCGATTTTTGTTTGTTATTAACTTTTCCCCCTTCAATACGGAAACTCCTCCAGAAAGGCGGTGTCAACTGGCAAAAGAAAGAAATTTACTAAACCGAACGCTATTTTTTTCACGTGTGAATCGACTAGTATTTTATTAATTGCAGAAATACTATTGGAATGCAAATATCCTGGGATCCCTTTATCTTTTGTTTCATACTCGGAGATCTAACTCAGTTATATTCAAACTTACTAGTAGATCCACACGCGAAAGTTCACGCGTTTTTTTACTGATTTTTCGTTTGATTTTGCTAGTGCACGCAGGAATTGCGAAGGAGTTTCCACATTGGAGGATGTGCCTTTGGTATCCACAATACAATGCTTACAATACATGTATACTCGTTCCATTGAGGAGTCAATACCTAACATAAGATAAACAGTTTATTTTAGCATGCACTATTCCGATATTCGATCATATATTCCAGAAACTATATTTGCCATTGTAATTCAGGAATGAAACTTCATGTTATCTCATATTGTTATTCAATAGACAAATTTTCTCCTATCTAAATCCTTAAGAGCGTGACTGACGGACCAACCAACTAAGCCAGTAAACCAAGCAAGTAAGCAATAAACTCTCATATATTATTACATAGTGGTATATTTTACTTATCATAATCGGGTCACATGTAGATCCCTCTTTCGGTTTGGTTAGATTCGTGGTGGTATAACTTGGTTATACTTCCAACTAGTGTTTTATTAATTGTGATTGTATCGTGGCTACTCTTTGGATACTGTTCTAGTGGCGTTTATGGCATTTGTTCTCAAAGCCAGTATCTGTTTGTCCTCCTGAATTTGTGCTCCACGCAGACTATGTCTCGTATATGTTTTCAATGATCACATTTAGCTCAGCATAGCATAATTAAGCTTAGTTTAAACTTAGTTTTCCCACTCACTCAATTCTTAACGTATTCATTTTGTTCGGTTTGCAATACCGTCTTGCTCCAGTTTTGCTTCATTCTTGGCCATATTTTCATTTCATTACTAGCTTCATTAATCATTTCCAACAGGCTTAAATTTCGCTTATTCTATGTCACTTACCATCCCGGAGTTAACCATAGTTCTAACCTTTCGTACACCACACTCGAAACTCATGTTTTGCATCACACTTTAACCTCACCCATGATTTTCCAAAATTATAGATTACTCAAGATGCAGACATAAGGAAAATTTACAAGCAAATTCCCATAAACTTCAAAGTCATTGCAAGAACATTTTAACACTTTTGTAATTTTTAAAGAACTCTTGGTTGTATTTTTCTGCAATTTCTCAAGTTTCTGTTTTATAAAATCCCTCAGTTACGATATTGGAAGTAAAAGCTCAGTTACTCATTAAGAACTTCTAACTCCAGACACGAGAGCATGATACTTGAAAAAGTTGCCTAATAGGGCTGTGAGGGAAGACATACATTACTGCAGCTAATTAAATCAGTTTTCAGATAAAGTTAATGAACTTCCAAGTCCGTTTAAGAAAATCTTTCTGTGGTGGACATCTTAGACGTTTAATCTTGCCCTACCTATTGCATCATCAGTCAAAAGAAGAAACTTCTCTGGAAACCTGTTCTTGGGAGCATCCACTGCTTGATGCCTTCAATACTTACAGTCTCTTTAGCACAAGTTTTGACATTCACACACGAGTTTCTTCGTGTGAATCTTGCTGAAGTCACTTTGACCACCGGCTCTAAGCTACAATTTTTTTTTGTAATGCCCTACGCTCCGAGTCCATTGACATGCTTAGTGGATTAAATTGCTCAGTAATGACTTGTAGCAGCTACTACTAGTTATACTATCAAGTAAACGAAACTTTATAGTTCAAATAGCCTTGATTATATTATCGATTGACTTGGTGTTCACAAACACTACGTATGGGAAATGTGTTCTTGACATTCAACTCATTCCAAATCTTCTTATGAAACTTCATTTTAATTAAGAGTTCAAGGAATTCCGGAGACTGAAACTTCAAAATATGACTCATACTTAATGAACTAAATCTCACTCTGATGAAACCCGCAACTTTAACCTCTGTTGGGCGTGGGCTTCCTTTTGGTGTCAGAAAACTTGCAAAATGTTTGTCGCTTTCAGGTTTATTGAGAAAAGCCAGCTCGTTGAGGATGACTTATTCATGTTCAGTTTCTTCTTGAGAGCACCTCGTAAATGTGCGTCATTTTCCAGTTGATTTAGAACTCTAAATAAATGCTTATTGATAACGCCAAAATATAGAGGGTGGTATAGAAGTGTTTATTTTTTTAAAGTGTCATATACATATACTTGAACTTTCTAGCTCATTGCGAATGCCATACAAATGGTATGAAATTGTTTTCGCACCTTGAGATAACTGAACGTGCCATATAAACAACGTTTGGATATCTTCAGTTCGTTAAGATACCATAAAATTAATTTTACACTCCAGTCTTACCGGTTAAATTCTGTGAGGTCAGAGAAGGATTTCTGTTCATGATGATAGAGTTGACAAAAATAACTAAGCCAACTAGTGTTACAAAACCTCATTTGTGATTTTATACTGAAATAAACTTCTCATTAGGATTAGGTAAATCATGAACTTGCATTCATGATCTCACATTTAGCTAAAGTTTTCTTAAGTAATACTTAGAAATATTTCAATTATGATAGAAGACGAAGAAGAATAATAAGTATTCAAGTTCGTGCGTTCATTACATAATAATTTGCCAGAAGTTGCATTCCATGAAATAGATGCATAATGTCTAAGACTACAAAGAAAAAAATCGTGAATGGTTTTGAGGATGTCACTGCTAAACGGGACTCAAAATTAATCCAATACTTCAATTCCTGTTCAAGGAAGAAAGAAGAATAACGTCAGCTTCTGTTAAAAGTTGTATTTGAGTGTAGAACATTTTTTCTTTCTCTGCAAGAATCACCTTATCTCAACTGCTAACATTTTTTTGTGAAAAATGTACATCGTACTGATTTATTTTCTCTATAATATTTCGATCTTTATAGCTCAACTTGAATGATTAAATTCATGTGGACATTATGTATTTGCACTTTTACGCTATCTTTGTTTTATTATTCTCTCAATTATTTTATTTCCTATTTGAATTTGACTCAATTATTCTCGAAAATTGCTATCAAAGCCCTTTTTCAATTAAAAAGAAACAAAAATGCGACTACAGTTGTAACTGAATAATGCTTTGTTTTTAAGCATTTTCATAAAAAATCAATTGTGAGGATTCAGATAATGTCCTATCTTGTAAAATACTTAATATCTTCAAGTCTATGAGTTTAACAACAAAGCTGTGAAAGTAACAACATTTTCTATTAGATAAAGCAAAATCAGTTTACTAGGACACTCATTTAAAATATTCCATAGATGAAAACCTGCAATATTGTGCTAAAAATCGTATTTTTCTAAAATGTAAATCTCTACGTATAAGTTACAGGTTCATGTTATTCAAATGAATTGACACTTTATCAATCTCGTTTTCTAGTCAATTGGCAATTGTCAGCGATGCCCTGGCAGAGAATTGAAAACTTAGTTCATGTATCCACTCTACTGATTATATTCGTGCGTTGTATGGGATGCCTAAGAACTAGTTGTTGGTCACAATTTGGCCGTAAATTCTAGAGCCAGGGTCGTTGATATCATTTTGTAAAATGTAATGAAAGAAGTATCAATGGACATAGTCATCTGTTTTCAAAATTTCAAAATTTTAGTAACTGGAAGGTTAGCAACAGGGTGAAATAAAATGAAGCGATATTGCAGAGATGTCTTTGTATCTACTTAGTAGGCTAGCAATATAGTGTTTGACATTTAGATCATTTTTCCATTTAAATTTCCTAAGCAAAAGAAAATCAACGTTGATGTCTGAGGTAGATTCACACCAAAAGACTCTAAATTTCGATACATGTCAAAATTTCTAAACTGAAAGTAACTCTGACCAGCGCATACGTTAACAGAAATTTCCATTAGTCTGGAGCAACATAATTTCACAAAAGTGTAAATCTAATTACTTACCATTTTGTGCCCCATCAATAAATGTGGAAAATATTAAATTTTTACCTGTGATAGTGTCACCGTCGCGAAAGATAACCAGTACACTAACAAAGTTTTGATCCAGCTGTGAGTGTACTTCATCATGCATTTCACAAGCTGATTACCTCAACAACGCAGGCCTTAACTTGCTGTGAGACACAGTTGGACGTACGAGTGTATTCTGATGCATCTTTCACTCATGAAGCTGTAGTTCAAAGTTCGTCCGAGTACTAACTATGCGCAAGAAAGTACAGAGTTTAAATGAGCGCCACATAAGCGGACCTTGATGAGGTCAGTCTTAAGATTAATGGGACTTGCATCAGAGCAATCCAGAGGATCACTGTTCAGTTCCTGCTTGCGTTGTCAATGCGTTAGGCTTAATTTTCTGTTTTTTAAGCACTGGATTGATTAATACAAAGGGGCTTTGGAAATTGAAAGTAAGGTTGCAAAGCACATCTAAACAGTTGAAAGCGGATTTTAAGCACTAAATTTAGCATTCATTTCAACGTTGAAATGTTTAGAAATCAAGTTTTCGGAACTTTTACAGGTAGAAATGACCTGGGAGGTAATGTATATAAAAAGCATATATTTTTAAATTAATTAATAGTTACTATTAGATATGAAATTATTTTGATAGTTCTTATGACAAGATGAAATGTTCTTAGAAGTTATCGCGTTTTGCATGAATCAATGTATTCGAATATTTTAAGAATGAGAACTTATTAAAGCTTTAATCCTAACAAACTTAATAATTTCGAGTAGCGCCGTAGCAATTTGATCGGTAATAACACCGAGCTAAATACTGGGGCTCAGAGTGTGATGGATTACTCTTGGTTTAAAAATAAGATGAACGATTGTGTTCAGTAGCTATATCATGGTTCCGCCAGTTGTGCTCACTAGCTGCAAGTATATATCAAGTCTGACCAGTTGCGTTTGCTAGCTTAATAATAAGCTGGCTACAAGTGACTACTAGCGTTGTAATCATTTTAAAACTTATATCCAAGAGCCATGTGAGTCATACATACACAAAGTTAGCTGAAATTGATCCCATACCTATGAACGAAACTGACTATCTTAAATTGTCCAAGCATAAATTTCTATTAAGTCTTGTTGATTTTACCCTTCATTGGTATTCTTCTAGCATAGGAACGTAACTATAGAAGGCTAAGTATAATCTATCCGGAGCCTACGTAGCACGTCCGAAGCCTGGAGTTAGTGTCAGATAAATAGCCTATTGACACACCTAACAAACTCGCCAGTCGTCGCTTCTACCTCCGCAAAATGCAAGCTACCTTCAAGTTTTTTCACGAGATGAAAAACAACGAAAACAATTGTGGAGAGACGACACTTCAATTCATGATTCGGAAAAAAACTAGCCATTCTAAAATACCTAAGATAAAAGTTTATACACAATAAAGCAGACATGAGTCTTACATTTGAGAATGGAAGAGACGAAAGCAGAAGTTCAAATACAAACTGATTGGAATAAGGCAACAGGATAAAATTTTGTCTTGGGCGAATCACTTCCGTGAAACTACATCTGCCGTATCAAGTTTCTGGAACTCAGAAATACCTCTCAGAATTCAAGCACCGATTAGATTAATTCGAGGTCAAAGCTGGTTATGTGTACAAACTTGTAGAGTGTTTGCATAGCAATTTAGGTTGAACAATTTACAACTCTGATTTTAATTTCATTTAACTCTGAAGTGATTCAAAGCCATGGTTTAAAGTAAAAAGTAGCATCTTCTCCAAAACCTAGTCAATTTTATGCAAGACGAGTTAATGCATGTAGCTTCTGGGAATATAACGATAGGTTTCGTTATTGTATTTTAATCGGAAATGTGTAGAATACACCGCACTAACTTGTGTACATCGGGGTATAAGCAAAAATAATTGATTCTCGTGTTGAGATGGACACACCTTCATCTGTTGCTTAAAATGATCTTCATGAGTGATTGAATTTTACCTTTAAAGACTGAAGGCCATCTCAAGTCTATAGAAGAGCTTTAAATTAATGCAAAACATGCGTGGGCTGAGGCACTGCTTTGAATTTTAAACTGAATTTTATTAGGCCCAGGAAATCTTTCTTTCTGGTTGTTTAAAAAAAAACTGCTGAGAATTTAGGTTTTTGATCCGATTGCAAATCGTTACGGGAAATTACATGCATCCGATAGTAACTCACCAACCCAATATTAGAAATTCTTTGAGAAATAATTTGGATTTAATGCAACTTTAGGAAACATACTTTATTGTTTTACCAGAAATTTTCTGAACTCAACATAAATTTCTTAAACCGATTTAGTCATTTTACGAATAACAGTTTAGATACAATGTAAACTTCCACGAATAAATTCATTATTTTATGAAAAATTAGCCAATGTACAAAAAGACGAGGGTAAACTTAGAAAACCAAGTTTATGATATTTTGAGAGAGTTTTCATTCAATATACGCATCAGTAACTAATTTCATTACTCACAGTGAGTGGATTTATACATGAATTTGCCCAGGCACCGACGCGACACAAATAAACTTAGTCTTTCTCTAGCCTTTGAAGATTCCATGTACAAGACGATAGTTGACTTTTAAATAGGAGTCTCCTTAACTTCTTGGAATATATTAGGCGAGGTCCATAGCCGTAAAAAGTGCACGATCCTTTGAGCGAACCAACTGCTCATTTTAGAGTATCGAACACTTCGTTCGTCGACGTAACCTGCATTTGACGTAAAAACTGTCGTTAAAGACACTTACTATTTACTCGTGTAAATATACTTAAATTAAAAATTTATTGATATCGGTATTTGCAATGAAAAACTCAAATTCACTCAAGAATTTAATAACGTCCGCCTTGCTAGAGCTTGATTTCATGCTCCTTTATGCATTTATTTAGCCTGCAGGATTTGTGAATTAAATGAATATTGCACATCTTTAAGATGTTCCCTGAAAAACATCAACATTATGCAGCCAAACATCAGTTTGAGTCTTGGTATAAAAAACAAAAGTCAATTGAAAACCTGTACAGCCATTCAAGCGCTACGTGAACAACATGTGTAATCGAATCTTTATACGAGTATATGAGTATTTTATTTTATATTGTTTTTCCAAAACACTGGTATTTTGTGATAACTTTCTTCTTGTGTTTTTCTATCACACACGGAATCAGACATTTCCTAGTAAGAATTAGGAAATTTTTGTTTGTTTTGTTTTTGTAGGTTCAACATGTATTCGTATTTACAATAAGGTTACTGCTTACATGAAAAAACTATAATAACGGCATTGAATAGTTATGAAAATTAAGTAGTAAATCATGGATACTGATAAATAATGATGAAAATTAATTTAAAGTATTTTTTAATCATGATACAGTTTTAGTTTCAGTGTATGAAGTAAATATTGTACCAAAATTAATATGCAGAAATTGCTCCTTTGTTTTGAAGAAGTCTGTGAATTCGGCACTTGGGATGAAGCTTTTATCGGAATTAAAATTGTAATGTACTTGCAACTTATTTTGTAGTGTGTTGATTAGTTCTATCGTAATTAAAGGACAGATATTAAAGTTGAGTGTTTTTCAACACTTTAATTTGAGTGTAGAAAGTTGAAAAAGTCAGCTCACGCTTTTAAATGCAGCATTCCTTTTTAACATTATGCAGGGCTCAAGCCTCCGCTAACTGAAGCTCTTAGAAGAAAGGTCAATAATCTTTCAAAAATGAGCATGTTAAGAAAAGAATTTATGGTATGTTATATAAGGATAATAAGTATTTGTTTTAAAGTTATCATTCAAATGGGCTATTTTTTAGCTTATGTTGTTTGTGCTTTCGATAATTAAATATTTTACTCACGGGTCGAAGTATTTAAAATATATATCTTATGATAATTATATGTAAATCAGTGGTCCGTAATTTGAAGTTGGGATTCCGAGCTTAAAAACAACGTCTGACAGCGCAATCAGTTCTAACTTTTTATAGATTATAAAATTGTCCAGTGCCAGAGAGGCGACTCACGCTGGCGAGTCACGAACAAGGTTGGAGAAGCAAGACTTGGACACCAAGAAGAAAAAATAACTGTTCAGAAGATAGAAACGCGCGAGATGCACTAATTTATCAAAGAAGCGTCTAATGGGGACCCTGCGGTCTTCCTCGTGACGTCCTCCAGTCTTAGCATAGGAACTGCTTCTTCACGACCTTTTGAAGTTACCTCAAACCCACACGACCTTTCGAAGTAACGTGAAACGCAGACTTCAACGAAGCTCTTCCATTGGCAGGCAAGAGGCTGTGATCTATTGCTTGGCTCGATGATCTTGAACCTACGTGGGACCCTGGTTCCTAATTGCGGGACTGCGTGCGTGGCAGAGCACGTGTTTCCATCACTGCAACGGCAGGATCCAAACTTCCTTCGGAATATAGCACGTGAACATCCAGTGTCTCTGCTTTTTATTTTTGTTGAGCTTCGCTGTTTCTCCCACCGTGTGAGAAGGAACTGAGCGTTAAATGCATGGATAAATATCCAGCAGCGTATTAATTTTTTTGGCGAGTCAGTTTTACAATTTATTTAAAAGAGGCAGCAGACATAGAGCGAAGTTTATGAAAGAACAACATAGTTGAGATCTTAAAAAGATTGTGTAATTTCAATCAATGGTGTTTTTCGCTATATGTGAATTGTTAATTAAACGAAGAAACCATACAAAAAATCAAAGAGAAATTTGAAAATTGTGAACGATTAAAGAAATTTAATGAAGACAGTAAATCAGTTCTAGTTTGACCTAAATAGACAATAAATCAGAAGTTTCAGGTAAGAGATTTTCGAAGTATAGTTATTAGTGCATATATGGAAATTAATAAACAAAAAGTTATAGACAGTAATGAGAAGTACATAGCTCATCTCTGAAATCTATTTCAGTCTCTATTACATACAATATTCAGTTCTGTCATGCCTATAATAGTATTTCTAAAGGAATTAAATATTAATAGTATTAGTTTACTTTAGGTTACCTTGTACCAGCTTTAGTTTCTAATCTAGTTCTTAAAAATAATGAAAATGAACAAAATAAAATTTTTACAAACTCTTTCATAGGACACGTATTAATTTCAAATTCTAACTTTGATAATCTTCTAAATTGTTGTATGTCTACTAAATAATGTAATTAATTTATCTTATGTCTTACAGTATTGTGGCTACATTTAATTTATCTACAAAAAAAGTTAGATATTAGATTAATTTAAGCCAGAGCTTTAAAGATTACACACGTTTTCTTTGAATTGCAATAGTAGGTGCAGAGATAAGAAAGTTACTTCAGTGATTTGAGCTGAAGAACGGATATATTTTAACTATAACATCATCGAAAATGTTTAGTAGAAATTTGAGAAAAATGCAGGGCATACCCATAGGAAATTTTTCGAGTTTTTTAGTCAATGTCTCAGAATTTTGTGAAACTTGGCATACACCTCAGGCAAGGATTCTAAAGAAGAAAAATTTACTTTATTGCTGCAAGTATCATTAAGTTTCTTGTCCATATGTGATGTATGCCTGTAGAGTATGATGCACAGTTTTATTGGTCGATTATTCGCAAATGCTTGGCAATTTGATGGCTTTTTCGCTTTATTCCTCAATAATACATGTTCAGTTTGCAAACAATGATGCTAATTATTGACTTGAAATTTTCACATTTTTTGAATAACTGGAAAAGATATACCCTTATGAATTTTTCGAGTAATTTGGTCAATGTCTCAGAATTTTGTGAATTTTGGTATATACCTCAGGCAAGGATTATAAACAAAAAATTGAATTTTTCGATGCAAATTTCATTAAGCATCATACGTATGTGTCTTATTTGCCCCTGTGATGGGAGGCACTCGATTATTGGCCATTGTTCGCGAATTCTGGGCTATTTGATCGTTTTTCCATTTTCTTATTCATTAATACAGGCTCAGGTTGCATACTATGCTGAAAATTATTGATTTCAAATTTTCCGATTTGCGGGAAAATATGTACAGGCAAGAAAAAACGACTCTGTTCGTGCAAATTGTTCCGATGTCGTACCTAAAAATCATTAATTCCATGTACCCGTTTTCTGGTGTGACCTTGTATTTTGGCAATTATTCTGCGTTTATTCAGTATTTGTTTGCGTTGTCAACATGTTTGTGTTCCATGCATATTTATGTACCCAACTATAAGGAGAGTTATTAATTTTAAAAATTTTAAATTCTTATAAAAAATGCACGGAGTATCCCCAATAGAATTTTTCGAGTTTTTCGGTCAATGCCTCGGAATGTCATTAAACTTGGTATACAATTCAAGCAACGATTAAAGACAACCAAAAATGACTCTGTTCGTTTAAAATGTTTCGTGGTCTTATTTGAAAATCATACTATCCTTGTACTTGTTTTCTGGTGTGATTTGTTTTTTATGGCGATTATTCTGCGATTATTCAGTAGTTTGCGTTTTCAACAAACTCGTGTCATGTTAGCGATTGCAAACATGAAAAGATGGCTCCAATGCTGCAAATTCCATATGTTTTTTATTTATAAGTCATAGGAGCCTGTGTAGGAATTGGGCATCTCATTTTTTTTAATTAGTCGTCAATTTCCACTGGTTTGCATCTTTCGTTTTGTTCATACTTAAAACATGCTATGCTGCTGTACTATGGTCTGCAATTGAAGGGTGGAAAGCACTAGTGGACTACTTGCATTTTTTCCCACAGGAGAAAATGCAAGTTGTCCACTAGTGCTGTCCACCCTTCGTATAGTAAACTACTGGATCGTAATCGCCTCTGTCTGCGCTGTGTTAGCGACAGCACGGGAGTGGACTACTTGCATTTTTTCCCGTGGAAAATATATTATATTTACCATGGGAAAAAATGCAAGTAGTCCACTAGTGCTTTCCATCCTTCAATTATTTACTTCAGATTTCTGAATTTAATGAACAAAGACAGTATTCCCCTACGAAATTTTTTACTTCTGTGGTTAATATTGCTGCATCTCATTTTTTTGTTATTTTTCGTTAATTTGGACTATATTTTTGCGTTTATTATTTTATTCCTTCTTACAACATACCATGCTGCTGAACTATAAGCAGTAATTATTGATTTTAGATTTTTTATTTTTTTGACAAAAATGCAAAGGGTATTGCCTCATGAAATGTTTACCTTTTTTAGTTAATGTCTCGGAATTACATGAACTTAGTTTAGCACTCAATTGACGATGGGAAACATGAAAAAATGCCTCCAATGCTGCAAATTCCATCTGCTTTTTCATCCATAGGTCATACGAGCTTGTGTAGAAATTGGGCATCTCATTTATTGTTAATTTGTCGTCAATTTCCACTAGTTGTTTGTATTTTTCGTTTTGTTTATACTTAAAACATGCTGTGATGCTGTACTATGATTTGCAATTATTTATTTCAGATTTCTGAATTTCCTGAACAAATGCATTGGGTATTCCCTTGCGGAATTTCCTACCTTTTTTCTTCAATATTGCTGCATCTCATTTTTTTTGGTTATTATTCGTTAATTTCGATTATTTGTTTGCGTTGATCGTTTTATTCTTTCTTAAAACATACTATGCTGCTGAACTAAAACCTGTAATTATTGATTTTAAATTTTTGAATTTTTTGACAGAAATGCAAATGGTATTCCCTCCTGAAATTTTTACCTGTTTTGGTCAATGTTTCAGAATTTCATAAAACTTAATTTAGCACTCAATTGACTATGGGATACATGGAGAAATTACTCCAATACTGCAAATTCCATCTGGTTTTTCTTCCATGTGTCATAAGAGTCTGTGTAGGAATTGGGTATCTCATTTTTTGTTAAATAGTCGTCAATTTCCACTAGTTGTTCGTATTATTCGTTTTGTTCATACTTAAAACATGATGTGCTGCTGTACTATGATTTGTAATTATTTATTTTACATTTCTGAATTTCCTGAACAAATGCACAAGGTATTCCCTTACGATATTTTTTAAATTTTTTGGTTAATATTGCTGCTTCTCACTTTTTTAGTTATTATTTGTTAGTTTGGGCTTTTTTGCGTTTATCGTTTTATTTCTTCTTAAAACATTGTATGCTGCTGAACTATAAGCTCTTATTATTGATTTTAGATTTTTTAATTTTTGGAGAAAAATGCATAGGGTATTCCCTCAAGAAATTTATACCTTTTTTGATTAATGTTTCGGAATTTCATGAAACTTAGTTTAGAACACAATTGACGATGGGAAACATGAAAAAATCACTCCAATGCTGCAAATTCCATCTGGTTTTTCTTCCATGTGTCATAAGAGCCTGTGTAGGAATTGGGCATCTCATTTTTTGTTAACTAGTCGTCAATTTCCACTAGTTGTTTGTATTTTTCGTTTTGTTTATACTTAAAACATGCTGTGCTGCTGTACTTTGATTTGCAATTATTTATTTCAGATGTCTGAATTTCCTGAACAAACGCACTGGGTATTCTCTTACGGAATTTCTTCCCTTTTTACGTCAATATTGGTGCATCTCACTTTTTTGGTTATTATTCGTTAATTTCGACTGTTTGCGTTTATCGTTTTATACCTTCTTAAAACATGCTATGCTGCTGACATGGGTTAAACATGCTATGCATGCATTACACCTGTAATTATTGATTTTAGATTTTTGAATTTTTGACAAAATGGAAAGGGTATTCTCATGAAATTTTCACCTTTTTTGGTAAATGTTTCAGAATTTCATGAAACGTAGTTTAGCGCTCAATTGACAATGGGCAACATGAAAAAATCACTCCAATGCTGCAAATTTCATCTGGTTTTTCTTCCATGTATCATAAGAGCCTGTGTAGGAATTGGGCATCTCATTTTTTGTTAATTAGTCGTCAATTTCCACTAGTTGTTTGTATTTTTCGTTTTGTTCATACTTAAAACATGCTGTGCTGCTGTACTATGGTCTGCAATTATTTATTTCAGATTTCTGAATTTCCTGAACAAATGAGCAGGGTAGTCCCTTACGAAATTTTTTACTTCTGTGGTTAGTATTGCTGCATCTCATTTTTTTGGTCATTATTCGATAGTTTGGACTATTTGTTTGCGTTCAACGTTTTATTCCTTCATAAAACATACTATGCGGCTGAAGTACAACCTGTAATTATTGATTTTAGATTTTTGAATTTTTTGACAAAAATGCAGAGGGTAGTTTCTCAAGAAATTTTTACGTTTTTTAGTTAATGTTTTGGAATTTTATGAAACTTAGTTTAGCACACAATTGACGATGGGAAACATGAAAAAATCACTCCAATGCTGCAAATTCCATCTGCTTTTTCTTCCATGTGTCATAAGAGTCTGTGTAGGAATTGGGCATCTCATTTTTTGTTAATTAGTCGTCAGTTTCCACTAGTTGTTTGTATTTTTCGTTTTGTTCATACTTAAAACATGATGTGCTGCTGTACTACGATCTGTAATTATTTATTTCAGATTTCTGAATTTCCTGAACATATGCACAGGGTATTCCTTTACGAATTTTTTTACGTTTTTTGGTGAATGTCTTAGAATTGTATGAAACTTTGTATAACACTCTATTAGTGATGTGAAACAAGCAAAACGACTTCAATGCTTAAAATTTCATATAGTATAGTATCCATAGGTCATAAGAGCCTGTGTAGGATGTTGCATCTCGGTTTTTGTTAATTGTTCGTTAATTTGCAATAAAAGGTTTCATTTTCTTCCTACTGAATACGAACTATGCTGCTGAACCATGACGTTCAATTATCAATACGAGATTTATGAATTTTTTGAAAAATTTAAAGGTATCTCCTTCTGACATTTTTGATGTTATATTGTCAATGTCTCAGATTGTCATGAAACTTTTTATACTGTTCAGGCAACGATTTTAAGCAACATAAAATTAGTCTGTTCGTGTAAATTATTCGGTTAGTTTTTGTAGAATTACAATTTCTATTTATTTTTGTTGTGGGGTGCTATAAATTATTGGCAATTAATCTGCTATTCTTCGGTATTTGTTTCCATTTTCAACATATCCGTGCTCCATGCATGCTCATACACCCAACTATTATGTTTGTTATTGATTGAATTTTGTTCGATTTATGTAAAAAATTCACAGGGTATCCCCTGATGAAATTTTTCGAGTCTATTGGTCAATGTCTCAGAATGTCGTATTTTGTGTATACATGGTAGAAAAAATACTAAGGGGAGAAAAAATCAATGTGATTGTCTCCTAGGATCTAAAAAAAATTTTTTTACGCGCATAGGTTATGCACAGTAAATAATCACACTGACATTGAATTCAAAATGATAGCTGAACAAAATGAGATACTTGGTAACGCACGTATCTTTTTAAAATTTAATAGCTGTTGCAATGCAAAGAATCTGATTTTATTATTCTTATCTTGAGATTTTAAACGCGAGTCCTATAAATGTTGGACAAAAGTTGTATTTTAGAACCTGCATGAAGTTGTAAGATCTTTTGAGAAACTTCGAGAGCCTCTGAGAGCTCATGGCAGCCTTGAACATTTGAAAGCATTTGAGAACCTTTGAGAACTGTGGGACTTTTGACTGTTGCCATTAGTGCTAAAAACATTTTATTTTCCTTTAATTCGATTGAAATAAATTTAAGTCCCCACGTTAGTAACGATTATGCATGACGGGACTCCCATCAACCGCAGCCCGCGTGAGATGTAGACTACAGGAATGTTGTCCATGATTTTTTGTTTCGTAAAGCCTTGCTACAAAAAAGCTGACGCATGTACACTCGTTCGTCTGTGTATAGAGGTGTGAAAAGTTAACGAACGAGGTGAGAAAACTGGGAACTCCTCTCTCTAAAAGTGTTTTTATTTAGTTAACAACTGTCCTTGTCTATATGAAGTTATAGTGCTTTATCCCACGGCGGCTCATTAGACAGATTCACTGACACTACGTAAAAATTCATCAAGGACTATGCACGAGCGGTATTTTGGTCTTGTTTGAAACTTTTTCGGCAGCTAAAGCAAGTTTAGTAAGCCTTAAGAAAATTTTCAAATCTTTTCTTCAAACAAAACTTTTTTTTTTATTTTTCGTCTTACTATGAGTTGGCATCGCTGCTCACAGCAGTGTCGAAGTTCCTTTCTGGCTGAAGTTACTTCATGGCTCAACTAGGCACAGATGTAACTCGTTTGTATTTCACCTCTGAAGTCACAAAAATTTTAATTACCTCGTCTAGTTTTTCGATGCAACCATGACTTATATTTAACCCTCATCACTCCCTACAGGTGACCTACACATGCCCGGAAGGAAAATTGTTCAGCAACAGAACCTCCACCATGAACTCCACCAGCGTGAACGGCACCTGGACACCAATAGCTAGTCTCGTTTGCAACACAGGTGAGTATTGAGAATATTGTAGCTGCGGGTCATATCCAACTTTATGAGCACAAGATACTATAATAGAGGCAGAGTGTAGTATCCAACTTTTTAGGCACAAGATACTATAATAACGGTAGAGTGTAGTGTACAAGTTTTAAAGAAAAATGGGTGTCGGGTTGTGATACAAAACTTTTGGGTAAAAGAGACCAAAACTGTAGCTACGTCTAATGTGAAACAGCTGTCGAAAATGGCCGATACTGATACGCATTGATTCTTTAACTCGTGTAATCTACACTATCCTAAACTGTTGGGATTGTAGGCAACTATTACTTTTTCTGTGAAAAACGCAGTTGTTTTATGACCACGAGAGAATAAGAATACTGGCACGAACACAAGGGGAGATTTTGTGCTTTCGAGTTTCTGTGTCTCGAGGCGGCGGCTCACTGTCTCGAGGCGGCGGCTCACTGTCTCGAGCCGGTGGCTCACTGTCTCGAGCCGGCGGCTCACTGTCTCGAGCCGGCGGCTCACTGTCTCGAGGCGGCGGCTCAGTGTCTCGAGGCGGCGGCTCAGTGTCTCGAGGCGGCGGCTCAGTGTCTCGAGGCGGCGGCTCAGTGTCTCGAGGCGGCGGCTCAGTGTCTCGAGCCGGCGGCTCAGTGTCCAGCATGTATGTACTGGGAAATTAGTACATGGAAACAATGATTTTTAAATATGAAAATGGAATAACTTACACAAAGTTGTTTTTTGTTGCCTGAAATCGTTACCTGAAGTGTGTACCAAGTTTCACGACATTCTGAGCCATTAACCGAAAAACTCAATTTCTTTAGAGGATACTCTTCGTATTATTGAAACAAATTGAAAAATTAAAATAAATAACTACTCCAATATTTTGGTGTATAAGCATGCATGGAGCACGATTATGTTGCAAACGCAAACAAATACGGAATAATCCCAGAAAAATTGCAAAAAAAATCACCAGAAAAAGAGCACGTGGGAATGATTTTAGAAATGACAACGGAACAATCAACACGAAAAGTAGTTTTTTGTTGCCTATAATCGTTGCCTGAACGGCGTACCAAGTTTCACAACATTCTGAAACATTGACGGATTAACTCGAAATATCATAAGGGTATATCCACTGCACATTTTGTAAAAAATTTGAGCACATTAAAACAATAATTAGTGTTATAATTTGCAAGCTGAGCATGTATTAATGAGGAATAGAACGAAAAATCAATAAAATTGACCAGAATTGGTGAATAATTGGCCAATAATCTAGTGCTTCATACATCACAGGCATTGAAGACCTATGGACAAGATACCCAATGAAATTTGCAGCAATTAAGTCGTTTTTTGTTTACAATTCTTGCCTGAAGTCTACAGGAAGTTTCACAAAATTTTGAGGCAATGATCAAAAAACTTAAATTCCATAAATGATTTTACCTTATGTTCTTTGAATTATGTAACCATTAAATTAAGAGATGTAAACATTTTGTAAGTTAACAATCTCTTTATTTACTGTATTTACACAGTTAAAAATGGTCAGTCTCTATATACAAAAACATATGTACACGAATATACATAAATATTAATATTAATGTAAATTTGTTGAATAATACACGTAGAAGTAGCAAAACTTGTCACGTGAGTCTTGTACCGCACATAAAACAAAAAAAACTCATTTATACTATATTAAAAAGTAAAGGCAAACTATCGGATCTCTAAAAAACAATCTATTGGAACACTAAGCTCTAGAAACACAACAAAAATCACTGTTAGTCTCCGCCTTCTAAACAATAACATAATAATACCCACTAGCACACATTCGAACCTTCAAATATCCATCTATAACATTGTACAAAATATGAATCGAACTTTGAATAAAATCCGTATAAAAAGTAGGTAAATTCCTTGCGTTCAGGAAAATCTACCTATAAAGACTTAGTATCATGGAAGACTATGTTGATAAGTGGTCTAGAAAGCTCTAGGTCTAGTCTTACGAAACTAGACTTCAATATCTTTAATATTGAGGGCAGGTGAGCATGACTTTCTTCCTAACATACGGCAAGTGCCAGAGGTAAGTTGACGGATATTATGGACATGATTGCCATTAAAATCTATAGAGACACACAAAACAGCAGAAAATTTCAGCAAAAATGCGATCAATTAAAACAATGGTGACTTAATTTTCTAATGGTTTTCTGGATAACGTAAAAATTTATTAGGTAATTAACATCGTAAGTTACTGAAGATGGTTCAATATAAATAGCTTTTAGTTCTCGTACGTTCGCACTTTTATAATTTTTTAGCGGAGAATATCGGTACACTAATATTGATTTTTTTTACAAATTGCACTTGTTCTGCTCAAGGATTTTAGTGCCTACTAAGGCGCTAAAGATGGCTAAGTTTTAATAGAAGGAAGAAAATTTAGCATGGAGAGTCTAGAAATCTTGCGACTTCTTCATTAGTATTCCAATCAATAAAAATGCAATACAATGTGAAAGAAATTCGACTCGTAGCAATAGTAAGTAAATACGATTCTTCCTTACTTTGGGTTGGAATGGTGAAGTAGGAATGCCCATTTTACTAAGAGTTAGAGACTCGCACGTTATCTATTTGACCTACGTCTACACTTCATGTACAACATTCTCTACAACCCCAATACTACATTTACATGTATGATTATCTAGCATTTGTCCTAGTCGCTTTCACAGGAACTCGAACACGAGAAAAATGATGCATAAATTTACCAAAAGAGACTAAGCACTATTTACTCTATCAAACTCTCATAGATTCCTTATTCATTATAGAGATTGATCTCAGCTGAAGATTGTGTGAATTTTTTTGTTCGAGACTAGCAAAATTTCCAGGATAGATCGGAAGACATCTATTTTTCAAATCACATAAAAAACCTTATTTCCACTCATCAGTTCCTATATATGTAGGTGATAGGACGTTGAGCATTCCCATTCTTAAATACGTAACAGCAACACACATTACAATATTACACGCTTCAAGTTGGTCTAAATAAAGATCTGATGAAGTATTAAATTATGCGTGGAAAAACGAATAAATTTTGTAAATGCTCTATTTGGGAGAATAGCAATTTAGAAAATACGAATTTAAAGCTAACTGAATAAATTCTGACTTGATAAAACAAATACTAAAATTATTTTGTAGAATTAATAAATGATAAACTTTGCATCAGCCAATTCAAATGGGTACCGAAGTATGCATCGAATTATGATGGTTTCCGAAGCTCATGCATGCAATGAAGAGCTGACATTAAAATTTGATAACAGATTTTGTTGGATTCGAATTCATTCTATGAAATGAAATGGACGAGGGAATGGCGAATTCTAAATTCAGTTTCGCTGCCTACACACACGAAACAATCACTTATTATCGATTACTTCCATATTTAACAACTCGGTTTCAACACAAACTTATACACTAGAAGTTATACATATTGTTCAACCGTATGTATTCAAAACTATCTACTAAATACACTCTGTACTCTTCTTTTATTATAAGATTTCAGGGACGTCACGGGTTGACGTCAAGTATATTAGTGTGTTGATACTTTAACATAAGACTTCTTTCTTCAAATATATCATTAATCATTGGTAAGCTACAACTAATTCGAACTTTCTCTTCAAGGAATTTATAGGCAACAGTTGTTGAAAAGTCATTGGAAGACATAATTCGTTATGATAAAACTACGGTAAGCGGCAGTAAGAGTCATTCACAAGGAACTTCAGAAATAGGAATATTATTGACAATCATTTTTCATATACGAATGCTGATGCCTAACTTGAAATAGTAGATGACAACTATGAACATTAAACATGGTACCTTAAGCACAGTCAACATTTCTTAAAAATTCAGAATTTCTCCACCACTGAAATTTATCATCTTCATTTCACAAGTGTCTTAACACGTTTGTTGCGATGCGACCCACTGGTGGGTCACTTAGGTTAGGTTCTGTAATTTTTTCAGATCCTTCTAGTGACTATGCGTACAAATTGAAGTTTTACACCAATCAGGCAATCGCAACAAACGTGTTAACTGGGATGGAAGACAGATGTCCGTACATTCACGTGATTTCAAGTGAAAATGCTACCAATTGTGAGATGTGCTTATGAAAATTCTGTAGATACCGGCAAAACAAGATAAGACATTATAATTTATAGAGGAAGGAGAACTGTTCGTATTAATTCAAAATTTGCGAGAGAAAATGATTATGTTAATGAACATCATTAGCCTAATTCATCAATTGTTGCAACGCTTCTCGAAACGAAGTGTTTGTTATGTTTATCTTGTGGATGCATCTCATAAATTAAAATTTTTCATTGATTGGTTTTAATACGCTGAACAATGTTAAATATTGTAGCTATTGCATATTAATTTAAGAATTTCTAGAAATTTCTAGCTCAATAGTTTATGTATTAGATTGCACGATGCAAACGTACAATCTACGAGTCAAAAACCTGAAAAAATCATTTGCCATATTACCTTTCTGCTAAACAAGAAAGCTGCAATTCCAAGTAACGACGTATGCATATAGAAAAAAATTGATTTAGTTAATTAGCTGAAGCGCAAAGTCGGCGTATGAACACTGTTGATATACAGGGTGGGGAACGAAGTGTAGACTCATATTTTTTACCTCATACTCATATATTCCCTTTGTGTCGTGTACCTAATTTTCATATTAATCACAGCACTATCATTTTTTATCAAGTAAGAGGACCTTCTGCCTAAAAATTATTCATGTCCAACTTTCACAAGGCTATGATATCAATGTACTTGAATGATAAAAGCTGAATCCGAAGCGGCAACAATTGATGCAGAAGTTAGCCAAATAATGGTTTACAAGATCATAAACCGGTCGAAAGAGACTGGTAGCTGCTATCACATGGTGAAAAAGACTACAACCCTTTTTATTTAATTTCACAATTGCAGTTTGTTTCAAAGAAATTCTGACATAACTGCAATGAAACTAGCGTAAAATTGGAAACTCAAAGGTGCCTGCACTAAACAACTCATTGAAAACCTAAGAACTCGTTGAAAGTTTTAATTTAAAAAAGTATAGTAGAATATTCCCTGTTAAGGCGAGCAGCTACCAGACATGGAAATTTGTTCAAGATACCTGAATTGACGGGCTTGGATCTGAGATGACAGGGCAGAATAACTGATGTACAGCATTTAGACGATGAACTTCTATTTTGCATTTTCTTTAAACTGGCTTCATACTGTATAAAAAAGTACAACTATCAATGAAGAACGTAACCAATTAAACAGTTAATTTGTCATTGCATCACAAAGATGTCCCTTGGGTTAATTCCCATTTCAGCAACTCCCGCTCTACGTTTGAAAAAGAAAAAAGTCCTTCCATGTTTTTGAAATGTTGATATCGGTTCGATTTCAAAGCATTTTTTTTCCTAGAAATGACTTCAGAAATGCTCGATTTCAATTAAATGAACTTTGAAAATTCAACAGAGATAAAGACTGAAGCTTGCTGTAGTTCTTATTCAAATTTAACTACTTGTACATTGAAACAGTTTTTTTATCAAATTTGAGACAATATCCCACCACGAAGTGAGCCTGGCACGTGGGACCAGGTCACCTCAAAACTGTCACCTTTTTTGGCTGGAGAAGTAGTTCGAACACTTATCTGATAATTATAACATCCTATTTCATTTTATGAAAAGATAATGTTTATTTATGATTTTTTTCTTGCAATGAGATTTATATTTACCTACACTTCACCGCCCCACCCTGTGTACGTAAAGATCAACTTTTTTTAAGCATTTCATTGTCACTGATCTTCACACAATAAGACAAATTTTACTAATCTTATGAAATTACATAAAATTCTAATGTTAAGGCTAGGATCATAGTCCTTTTATTTGAAATAAATTTAACCATACTAAATGCGAAACAAAGAGTACAATAAGGTAGAAGATTTGTTACAGAAAGCTCATTTGCCTACTTAAACAGCAAATGGATTTCACATAATAGAATATATAAAATTTTACTGCACTGAAATTATTATAAATATTTGAAAATGAGAAGCATAATGGACATTAACCTTAGTAACAAAAGTTATGTTGGTTACTTCCAGATCTAATTAACGACTGTTGCTAAGTAGTTCTAAAGTTTTCTAAGTCGCTTCACAAACCTTAGGCATTATTTCATGAGTTTCTGGTTGGAAGCTCAATTGGACTTCTGAAGTCGTCATGGAAGACGTGTTCAAAACCTACGAAAACAACAATTTCTTCCCGCCTAAGTAAAGTTTCACACTAACGTTAACAGTAAAATGTCGCTGCCAGTTCTTACTCGTATTCAAGCGAGAAGAACAACAACTTGCAGAGTACGTCTTCCTATGGTGATTCCATCTATACATGTACCAGACAACTCAAATTGAGGTAAAAATCTCTTCTGTAAGAGCACAATAAGATCAAGAGCAAGGAAGACTTGAACTAAAGCTCAGTTCAAACGAGGAACTCATGAGACGCGCGCCGATCTAGACAGGTACTGAAGTCAATTTTTTAGGTGTAACAATTCCAAAAAAGTTCGAGCCGTATTTTGAATCATTCAAAAAATGGACCAACTTTTTCTGGACACCTGATAGATCGTCATTCCATTGTGGACTGATATTGTTAACTCATCATCACTAAGAGTATTCAAAAACTGTACTTTTCTAAATTTTTCTGTACATAAGTTATTTTACGTGTACAACGATCAACATCTATCATAAGTTCTTCGTTAGAATCAGGCAAGGGGAGTTCATGATTGACATATACAAACACAAAACACTGTCCTTACATATCAAAAGATATAATGGAAGACTCATGCTACCAACGCATACCGAACCTTATGGTTAACTAGAAACATTCATACCTTCACCATGACCTTCATTCGACTTTCACTGAGCTTTCAAAGGCTTCCATTTTAAAGGATATTCGAGGATAATTCCTTCCTGAAGAACTTAAATTTTCAAACGCTAATGAAATAATCATAGTTCGTTCAAGTTTCTAATTATTGGAACTTAAGGAGTCATTTCAAAGGAATGAACCTCACGAATTGTTCTGTGATAAATTTCTTTCACGGTCACAATCAATCTCATCCTTGATAATTTCAAATAGTATGGAGAACTTAATATTTTCGACATTCTTCTTACTGAAATCATGTATATCCTAAATGAATGCTAAGATATTTGAATGCAAATCGTTGATTTCTATTCACAACACTGCAACACTTAACAGAAAGCAAATCTCAAATCTATTTTCCTCTCAACTTAGGACGGGCGTAAATCGTGAAGCCTCTTAATCGCTTTATCAGTTTCTAGAAGTCCTCAAGCACATGCTAGACGATGATTAAGATCCTCAGCCTTACTTACGACTGCAACGGCACACCAACAATCAGTGCCTCTTCATGTGAAGAGAGAGATGGTCAGATCGTGAAAAAGATCTCTGGCAGAGCTGACATTTGAAAGGCTTCTGCCCCGTATGCTTGCGGTAGTGTCGTGTGAGTTCATCCGACCGAGCGAATCTCCAAAGACAACCCTCCCAAGTGCACTGATATGGTTTCTCGCCTGCGAGGTAGAAAAAAACAAAAATTTAACATCATTGCATATCATGAAACGCATTTTTTGAATATCCAGCTTTCGTTTTCGTTTGGCATGACTCACAGCAAATTTTGAACAAATAATTAATGATAGAAAATAATGCAGATTGGTGCCCTGCGATAGGTTTCATGATTCGTATAAGAACTGGAAATACATGTGCTACCCACGTGCCATATTTTCTTAGACATTCCATCACACACGCAAGACGAACAGCTTTTTCAAGTTTACAAATAAAGATTTAACATAAAGGAATTGAAGATAATTCTGGTTTGCTACAAGGATTCTACTCCTAGCGTGCAAATAAAGAAAGGCTTCACAAACTTTGAATTAACGTCATTTTGAAGTGAACTTCAAAAAACTTTTCGACTACATATTAGAAGAAGAACAACAGCTGGTGCGAGTATTAATAGAGACTGTGAGTAAACAAATGGGCTTTCTGTCCTTTTCATTTTATTCAAACTATACGGCTCTAGGGAATGCAAGAAATAAGCAACTATCAAAACTGAGTAAATATATAAGTTCATGAATATCGCAATTTCGCCAAGCAGTTGCCCATCATGATTATCAGTAATTATTATTAAGACTCACAGTAAAGATTAGTAAAAAGAATCCAAGCCCAACTTGACTTCATTAACCGTCCGCCGGCCTCTAAAAAAGTTTTATAACACCTACAAAGACACTTAGCGAAAGGCATCGATAAATGGTTCGTCCGCACAGCGTGTGATTTGTTGTCAGAATTTATAATTTACATCAGGCTATCCCTAAGTGTTGAACCACAATAACTATGAAAGACCATCTTACCTGTATGAGTTCTTTTGTGAGCTTTTAGATGTGAGCTTTTCGTGTAGACTTTTTCGCAGCCGACAAAATCGCATTTATGAACTTTCCGTCTTCGGAGGGCGTCTGTATAATCTGCAGAAGTGGCAGGAGCTCGGTTGTTCAAACCTCGATTTTGTTGGGTGATTGGAGGGGAGCCTGGTGACGAAGACGGTGATGACGAAGACGATACTAAAGAATGACCCGACGGCGACAATATCGATGTCAAACCAGGAGTAGTTGCTCGGGAGGTTAGTGAGGTAGACGTCGAGCAAGCATGGTTGCTTTGGTCTGGAGGAGGTGATGGACTTTCACTGTGCGCCCTCTTGCCATTCAGACTCCTGCATCAGAATGACATTGTTTCTCATTTTATGCAGATTCTCGTATGAACATTAAAATATTGGTTCTTTTACCGTTCCGAGTCGTGGAACAAAATAAAACATTGCCTTGCTTGTAACTTAGATTCTTGCACGAAAATTACTGTGGAGTAATCAGTTTTATCATTCAGATTTCTAAATTAAATGAAAACATGGGTTCACTTACCATTCAAACTCACAGATCAAAATGACACTATTGTCTCTCTCCATTCAAGCTCTTGGATCAAAATTACA
This sequence comes from Trinorchestia longiramus, assembly GCA_006783055.1. NCBI lineage: Eukaryota > Metazoa > Arthropoda > Malacostraca > Amphipoda > Talitridae > Trinorchestia > Trinorchestia longiramus. Next base: position 23,578 of record VCRD01000349.1, on the reverse strand, counting down.
TTGGGATAGTCAACCAACAACGTATCGCTATAACCATCACAAATTTCAACCATAGCAATGCACTATTTGTGTGAATAAATTTTCATGATAATAAAATGCAATTCAGGAAGTCGAAGAGACGAGTTCCTCTCATGAATGGTGGTTTCATTGCTTAAAGAAATTATCAGATTTTCTGCTGCAAAACCTCATGTGATCAGCACACATTTTGAGCCTGTCGCCATTCCTCGATGAGGAATGATGATCTTGCATAATTTACTATCCTACTCAACGTTTGTCTTAATGTAAAAAGATTAACCTTGTCACCTAGCGAATTCCCTCACAGCACTAACCTTGTCACTTCCCGAACTCCCTCACAGCACTAACCTTGTCATTTCCCGAATTCCCTCACAGCACTAACCTTGTCACTTCCCGAATTCCCTCACAGAACTAACCTTGTCACTTCCCGAATTCCCTCACAGCACTAACCTTGTCACTTCCCGAATTCCCTCACAGCACTAACCTCGTCACTTCCCGAATTCTCTCCCATGATATGTACGGACGAGTTGACGACCGAAGAGCGGCTTCCAAGTTCAGCCCAAGAGGTTCTGAAGTGTTGGGCGGCGAATCAGCTGGAAAAATCCATGAAATGTACGGTCAACATAAAAACTTGCACGTGTTCAGAAAAAACTGTTCTCAGTTTGATATCGAAGTGTAGCATTCTGAAGAATACTGTTCCCGAGGAAAAATAGTCTTGAATGCAAGAATGTTCAAGGAATCATATACGGTAAAACGTATTAAAAATTTTACTATCAGTGTGAAAGACACGCGAAAAGAAATGTTTTACTAATATAAAAATAGTTTTTCATTAAAAAAGGTCTATTTTGTAGCATAGTATTTTTGTTTCAAATTTAATTTCAATTTATATGACATGAATGCACGTCATATATATTTGCTTTTTACGAATTTATAAACGTGCTACTTATTTACTGCTTTCCCCTCACAAACGAATTTTGTATACAAATTTAACAACCTACAAATTAGCATAAAAATCAGATCATGGTTACAGCGATAGTCTGTCGAATGCCTCGATTTTCAATTCACTTTCTGAGAATTCCACTTCACTATAAAAATAAGATAGACAATTTATTCAATACCAATTACGTCTAGTTCAATACCCCCAAGCATAAATCCTAACTCCATTATGATCTCAGATTACTAGCAATTATCGACAGAAAAAAAGGATACGAATCATATTCATTCCATTGAGAATCCTATTTCTTGTAATTTCGTTTAAGAAGGAGCGTATGAATCATAACACTAATATAATCATTTCCCATGAAAACTGCATGAATGATACAGCTTCACCGTAATGTAAATTTTCTTGAAATTTGTTTATAAAAAAGATCTTAAATCATAACATTCAGGTATCATAATAATCGCATTGCATTTACTTTAGATTGAAGCACCTCAATCATAAAAACTTCAGTCTCATGATAACTTGCAATTTCATATGACAAAAAGTACGTGAATCAGAACGACTAAATTTCCTACAGAAAGAAGCATCAGTTACGAGAGACGGTACCAGTTCTGAGTGTGAGGTCGAGTCCGAGGGTCTGGAGAGCCAGGGACTGGAAATGAGGCACTTTCAGTACGACTCCTCGAGCTCCACCTTCTCTTTTGCCGTCCAAAATGCCAGCTTTTCGTGCTTCTTCTCTTAAATCGTCCGGAATGATCGTGCCGTTCACAGTTTTGGCGCGCACGCTCAGATCGACGGGCTCTATTTGTTCAGGAGGTACCGCCGCCTGAACAAGAAGCAGAATAGACGTGTCGTGAGACCTACGGAAATCATTAGCGAAAAATGGGCACCCATGAACTATTTTTAATGGAAAAGAGAACAACGGTGCTTTAAAGAGCGTGATTTGTTGCAGCTGAGTTCATTCATGGACACCCAAGACGTCGTTTGACGCAAAGAGCGTCAAGATGGAAAACTGAATTTTGCTTTTTATGCATCGTTGACTAAACGTGAGCCCGAAAGCGAAGAAATCATTCAAAGACCAAATTGAATGATCCATACGAATGATTCTTCCCCGCAGTTAAAGAAAATTTAGTTCTTCGTTAAAATACGGCTTGGTCAAGCATTTTACATTTAATATGAAAATTTTCCTAACATTCAAATCGGTCGCGTTTTTATTTCCCTTTACATTGCATCACAATAGGATTATGTGTTCATAATAAGGTTAAAATACAATCTCTGAATTACCATGCATGTTCATCAAAAATAAAATTGTATACCAAATTTAAAATCGTTCCCAACACGCATCGTCTAACAGAAGGAGCGTATTTCGAGAATGATGACCGAAAGTCAAAAAACTGTAAAAACTAAGTAATCGTTAATAAATTCAATACAAAATGACAATGAACATAGTCTGATCGAGCTGAGTAATTCGGGGCAGTTACCGGACAGCAGCTCTATTGCAACCCTGCAAGGACGAGCGTGCTTTATTATTGCCGATGCTACATCAGTGCCGTACCAGTCAGAGTACTATAATACGTTAGTCGTCTTACAATGTTGAGAGGAATGGAAATGACCAGAGGAGAAGTAGTTAACACAATCCTGTGGGATTTCTAGACTGTTGCACAAGTTTTCTTTTTATTCCTTGATATTTTTTTAGCAATTGGAGGTATAACAGCGTGGAGGAATAACAGTGTATAACTACTGGAGGTATAACAGCTTGGAGGAATAACAGTATAACTACTGGAGGTATAACAGCTTGGAGGGATAACAGTGTAACTACTGGAGGTATAACAGCGTGGAGGAATAACAGTGTATAACTACTGGAGGTATAACAGCGTGGAGGAATAACAGTGTATAACTACTGGAGGTATAACAGCGCGGAGGAATAACAGTGTATAACTACAAGAGGTATAACAGCTTGAAGGAATAACAGTATGCGTCTGCTAGAATTACAATAGCTTCAAGGCACCAGAATTGTAGGTCATTGATTTTCTAGTACACCAAGCATGATGCACCTTAAAATAAAATTCGAAAAATTTCATATTATCCCTTCTATGTCTGGAGGAAAGCATTCGAGCGCAGATTATCACGAAACATTTAATTTGAGGACACGTTTTCGCTCTAACACACAAGCAGACGTACTGACTGAGAATCGTGTATAGTACTAAAATAGAGTACTATAGTATAGTAAAGGTATGTAGCGTAGTACTGTAGTATCGTATCGTACAGTACGCAGACATACTAAGAAAAGAGGACGAATAAATTAACACAATGAAGAGTGGGGCATGAGGGTGGGCTAGATGCAGAGTGGGGCATGAGGGTGGGCTAGATGCAGAGTGGGGCAAATGAGTGCGGGCTGGATGCAGAGTGGGGCAAATGAGGGTGGGCTGGATGCAGAGTGGGGCAAATGAGNNGGCTAGATGCAGAGTGGGGCATGAGGGTGGGCTAGATGCAGAGTGGGGCATGAGGGTGGGCTAGATGCAGAGTGAGGCGTGACCGTGGGCAAGACACCCAGTAGACGGAAGAGTGGGGCCGAAAAAAATGAGGCAAATGAACGAGTTAGAAACAGAGCACGATGTAGAAATGGGCTACAATTTAACTGGGACGAAGGAATTAATCGTTAGGACCGTAGTGTTAACACCTACGATATTAGACATAAGATGCACATCTCCTGTATACAACACACACCTCCAGCATACAACACACACCTCCAGCATACAACACACACCTCCAGCATACAACACACACCTCCAGCATACAACACACACCTCCAGCATACAACACACACCTCCAGCATACAACACACACCTCCAGCACACAACACACCCGTACCCAACACACCCGTACACAACACACCCGTACACAACACACCCGTACACAACACACCCGTACACAACAAACCCAAACACAACACACCCAAACACAACACACCCGTACACAACACACCTGTACACAAGACATACCTCCTGTGTGACTGCCTCCGGATGCATGGCTTCGGAGTAGCGTGATGCGACGGGAGCAGGAACTTTGAGCAGCACCGGGCCTCCGCCTCCGCCTCCGCCTCCGCCTCCCGTGTTCTTCGGTCGGGACACTCCTACGTTCTGGAGGAAAGACAAACTCTGCGTTTTCATTTGTTCAGGAAATTATCACGACGTTTCAATTGGAGAAATGCACGAACGAATGTTGATAGTGAGTGTTCACTAGAAACTACAAAAACATTGCATCCATTGTTTAGTTCATTTTCCTTTTGTGTGTAGAATACGGAATATTTATCAACACAACGTAGCTTGTACGCATGATATAGAGAACTTACTGCAAAAAATCGACATTTCTGGTCGCTTGTTCGATTGGAGGTTCACCATTCCACTGATGAAACATTTAAAACATTTTGTAGCATTCAGCTCCAATTTTAATAACGTTTCATTGAATTCCAACTTATACAATTTCTGTGTACATGCACAACTCCTGTACACCACCTGCACAACTCCTGTTCACCACCTGCACAACTCCTGTTCACCACCTGCACAACTCCTGTACACCACCTGCACAACTCCTGTACACCAGCACAACTCCTGTCTACATGCACAATTTCCAATGTACAGGAAAAAATACATCAAACCGTAATGTGAAAATAAACGAAAATTTACCACTCTGTAGAATTACACATAGTTTCTAAGCCTAAGATATTTGACAGAAATTCTGCATCACAACTATATTAATTTCGTTTATCTTCGGTATCTTAGCACCTAAGAATTGGTCTTACATAACGGTCCAAAAAGAGAAGGTAGTTGAGAAGCTGTCTAACTGTTCGGCAGTCTTCATTCGGCTGCCTAGATTGGCAAAATGATCTTAATTTTTTCTCCGCAGGAATAAAACACCTGAATTGTTGAAAGGAAGTCACAGTAAACAAATGCTACAAAAATAGTACAGCTTTGGTAACATTAAAATACAAAACCGGTATGCTATCTTTTGAGCACCAGACCAGTGCGATAACAACAGGTGCTTAGGCATGTGATACACTTGAGCTTCAGAACTGAGACTCCGTAAAGTGGACGCTGGAAGAAGTTACAGTCAATTTTGTGTTTAAAAATTGCCTCGAGTTTTACCAAACGACAGCTTTAATTTACCACGGGCATGCAGCATCGTAAAATCTGACATTTTTACAGGTTTAATCAGCCAATTTTATGCGGAAAGACTATCGGCAGAAAAAAGCAGCACAAAAAATGATCGAAATAGATATTTGCGTTATAAATTTACAGCAAATTTTGTGCAAAGTGCGTTTTGAGTTTCAGGGTGCAACTCCACAAGCATTTTATAAAGCATTTGTGTATGCATTCATCATACAGAGTGAGACATGCCTAGTGTTATGCGTTAGAAACATTCGCACCTGGAACTGTTGACTTGAAAAAAGAATTTTACAATGCATGACTACCTGCCTTATAACAAGGCCTAAGCGGTGGTGCTACAATTTTATAAAGTTATTCCGCCCCAAACCAAAGATAATGCTGGTGAATTAAAACCACTAGCAAAATAAAACAATTGACTTGAAGAAAACGTCTATTGCAGCTGTAAAATAACCTTCACAACCTACAGCAAAAAGAATCTTCCTCACGGGACTGATTGAAGACAGACGCTCGTCAATCACCCACAATCTCCACTCTGGCCTAACAATCTCTGTCACTGCTAAACAATCATTGAAGGCGATGTTACAGCATTTATGTCCTTCATTGGAGTAATTTTTCAGCGGTCATTAAAAGGATTTTACAGCAGTGAAATAACACCTTGCACCGTCGCATGATGGATGCCTGCGCATGACCCTAAAGTCATTTAAGCCGCCCACGAAGTCATCCGAGATACACAAACACAAGTTTTACGAACACACACGAGAATACAACCTCAGCAATGCAGCCAGTTCTGTGAGAAAAAAAGACAATGCGATTGTTGTGAAAATTCGGGTAATAAATTCAGCTTCTATTCATGCATTCGCTGCGTTAAATTTTCCATTTTCTTTTATTAACTTTGTCGAGTCCAAGTTTCTGCCAAGGTATATTTACAACGGATCTATTTTTACAACGTTAGTGATATTCATTTTCCATTTTGCAGAAGTTTATCTATGAACTGAAGAAGCTAGACTCTGAAACATCTTCAATCGAAATACTAAATTCTCAATTTTTTCTTCACTTTTAAACTGTTAGTGAATTCAGGTTTTACACACATTGATGATTTATCCAGATCAACTAGGAAACCATGATCTATAATTGATTATTCGTGTTGATTCAGTGGGCAATGATTTCTTTTCAGCTTCAAAGTTAAGTTTCATTCACTAGGACTGACCAATTTTTAAATAGGAAAGCAACGTAGTTGTTTCCCCCAGTTAATGCTATTGCTGCTTCCTCAATGAATTCTTTCTCATGTAAATATAAGAAGTGGTGCGTGCAAGTAATCTGGAATTTTTCGGCATGAGTCGTTAACACAAAGTGCAATGCCACTAGTATAAATTTTTTTATCTCATATGCAAAAACCCAGATAATAAATTTGATACCAAAAGAAAACAAGTCAAATATTTTGTATGAAGAAGTGTCACACGGAACACTTAGAAAATGATTTCATGCGAGTGGGATCACCCAAAACAATAACCGAGGGTAATAATATTACCCTAACAATATGAACACAGAGGTACCCAAATGATAACATTTACGATATGAAACACAGAACTTGAAAAGACTACTGGAGATAAATTGATCATTTAACATCTGGCAGACATATTTATGCATATTTCAGGGAGAAAGTTTGGCAGCACTAGCCTCACAACTGATAATGCAATGGTTAAGAGACGCAATAAATCCTTTAAGAACCACTTCTCCTGCCGGCGCCACCCACGGCAACAGAACGGAGGTAGCTCATAAGGATGCTCTTTTGGATTAAATAGTGTGTTATCACTGAAACATCTTAATGGCAAAATATTACTTCCATTAGTTATTACAAATTGTATATGCTACTGTAGAATTTCTCTAAAATACAGTTATCTCCCTAAGGGATAGATCCCTATAACCTACATTGTTTGTACTGTTCATTGACAAGATGACTATCAGCATGCATTAAAATGCACAGTGCATACTGCACACACTGAAGTGCACGGTGTGTACAGCACACACACTGAAGTGCACGGTGTGTACAGCACACACACTGAAGAGCACAGTGCAGACAGCATACACAAATGCTCAGTAACTATGGCTGTATCGTAACGTAAAGCTACGTTTTTTAATGAAATATTTGATTATTAGGTCGCATTAAATGAGACTATAGTACGAGGAAGAAAATGTCGAGGCACAGCTACCATAGCAAGTGACAGTTGAACACTAACATCACTTTCCATTTACTATTGCATGCTGATCTGATGATCTGATCTCCACCTCACCACCTAATCTTCAACTGATCTCTACCTGATCACTCAATCATCTGATCTCTGCCCAGCCACCTGCCCCCTTGTCCCCTTGACCCCTTGAACACCTGACCACCTGGAGATCACCTGGAGATCACCTGGCCACCTAGGGACCCCCTGACCATCGAACCACTTGAGGATTACCTGACCACCCAACCACCTGAAAATCACCTGATCGCCACGGCACCAACAACTGAAGGGCTTCGTTCCGCGTGGCATCACTCGCTGATAAAATTACCCTCCATTAAGCTCCATGAAAACGTACGCAAAGAGTCTCCGTTTATTGCAGATCTTTTAATTTCACGAGAGCTTCACTCTACTTGAACAGCACCCGCCCCTCAAATGCAGTAGGGCATTTCGAAGGAATTATTGACAATTTCAGGAGCAAAATTGCACTCGTTGCCTTCACACGATTTGAGTTTGATACCGGAAATCCCTCTCGGGACTTTCGAAAGTCAGCTGTTAACTCTTTTAATCGAATGACTCGATGCTCGACATCAATGCGCTTGTTTCGTACTATAAGTGCAGGCGTCATAAACTTCAAATAAAAACATAATTACGCAGTGGTTTAGGGAACAAAGAAGCATTCCTTAGGACTTGAAGCAAAGCAATAAAAATATTATGATCTAAAACGTACTTTTACTTCGCAGGTGTAACCAGTTTACGTATGTATATTATCAGGACAAAAATAAATTCAGTCGGAGGATTTTCGATTCCTTCGATGCCCCTTTGTTCCTATTCCCACCATGCAGGTATGGTTGCGAGCCTGTAACCACGTAGCCCCACACATGGAGCAGAAATTTTCTACTGTATTACCGAGCATGTCTCCACTCCAGCCACGAAAGAAACCAAGTTATTTGATCAAATAGATTGGATGCATATTTAAACCACCGCAAATACGAAACTGGGTTTCATTAGAATCTTAAGGTATTAGCAAGACGAAATTAGAATCGAGTAGGAGACCTAAATTGATAAAGAAGGAAATGCAAATGTCATTAATTACTATTAGTTAGGTAACTATAAAAAATATTTAACGCTACAATAGTTTTCATGTAAAACATCCGGCAGTCTACAAAAAAATGAGCCTTATCAAAGAACTAATCACTGATGAAACCACTACTTATTTATGAATCGCAAAAACTAAGTGGTTTAATGCGGAGAAATGATTACTAAACATTTAAGACTGGATACAAGAGCTGTTATTCACGTCCCACAAAAACAGACATGATACTGGTTTCACTACAAGAAACAAAAAAATTAAGAATATCAAATTTAGAATTAATGACAGTAGAATAAAATCACACCAGGGAAATCTTGCTGCATCACTGCAAATTACCATCTTAGGGATGAAAATACTTTCGATTGAAGTCAAATAGTTTTCTCACGCGTCAGTTCGACCGTCTGCTACTTTGTTTTTGTCGGGCGGTTCATGGAAAGCCAAGCTCGTTTGGTCCACGCTTCTGCCGCTCATAAAAAACAACAACACAGGAGTTGAATGAAGGTCGAAACTTTCTATGGGGTATCCGAATTTACTTCGTTACTACGTCATTTTTTCACGGTTCTCGAAGTGTGTCAAGTAATAAAGACCAAGCAATGACTCACTCACCGTATTTACCCCACAAAGATGCTACTTTAATTCTCTAGAAGTAGATTAGAAAAACACATTACAGGGAGTGTCACGTAACTTATGCTTCCCATGTACAGGGTGTCTCAAAAAATGTACTCACCCTTTAACCGTTGCTAACATGCTGTCTTCTTTGTGTTGCAGGTGTGAGGTTCGAACCTTTGCGAACATGATTAAATGTGATTAAAGAATCATGTTCGCAAAGGTTCGAACCTCACACCTGCAATACAAAGAAGACAGCATGTTAGCAACGGTTAAAGGGTGAGTACATTTTTTTGAGACACCCTGTATTTTACCAACGTACAGGCATATTTTTGGCCAAAGTTCACTGATAACAGAAACCAGGAAACGCGATACGCCCGCTTTGTTGTGCTTTGTTAATTATGGATAATTCAGATATTATGTTACCAACTGAGTAATTACAACAGAACTACATAATCCTGCATCACAGTACGTAGGCACTTACTGAAACACACAATCTAGCATGACACTACGTAGACACATACTGAAGCACACATAATCCAGCAAGACACTACGTAGGCACTTACTGAAACGTACATAATCCAGCATGACACTACGTAGGCACTTACTGAAACGTACATAATCCAGCATGACACTACGTAGGCACTTACTGAAACATACATAATCTAGCATGACAGTACGTAGGAACTTGCAGAAACATACATAATCCTGCATGGCACTACGTAGGCACTTACTGAAACATACATAATCCTGTACGACAGTACATAGACACCTACTGAAATTATTCATTCTGTGTAACCTCCACCACATGAGACCACCAGAAGAAGCAAATAAGTTCAACGAGTTTTGTCTAGTATGTTACGCAACTGTTGGTATTTTTAACAGTCTGTAAACTATATTAAGAAAACGCATAAGATTGACGAGCTTTGTGACATGTGAACACAACAACACAACGAGCGATATTCCCACTTAAGGTACTGGACGTTTCCCACGCCTGCATGTTAAGTGCGATGAGTTAGCTGAACTAGCAGACAGCTGAATAACTACAACAGAACGCACATTTCAACGAGGAGCACGGAATTAACTTTAGAACTAAACAGAAGTTTGATAGAGAAATGCGTTTCTGAATTGGCTTAGTGCTTTCAATCATTTATAAATGATTGAGAAATGATTATACCCGTACTTGGCGTACATCTTTATTTCGTCGCAAGAACAATAAAAACTATGAACAAACAAACAAATATGTTATGTTTACACAATGCAATACAGCCATGACATGAAAAGAATACTAAAAAATAAAATGAATTAAATTGGTAATGGTGGACTATCGAGAAAGTATTAAAAATATCAAAAATATACGTCTATTTGACGAAATATAATTCTTGGTTCAGTACTTCATAAATACCCAGCCAAAATATACCCTAATCTTTTACCATTCACACTAGATTTCTGCAAATAAACATCTAAGAAATTTCCGGTTACGACTTTAACTAGTTAAATCAAGACAGATTTTTTGATGGCGTAATTTATTGCAGTGCAGAAAAAGAACAATGATAAAGCAATACAGTCAATTCAATATACATTCATAGAACTTAAGTACTATTTTACTTACCATTTATGTGGGTAATCAGAAGCATTGATGACTCTAGATCCAGTTTTGATAGTCAATAAATAATCTTCCAACCAGATGCTTGCGAGTCGCAACTCTTGCAATTGTTTAGTGTATGTGGCTTGATCGCTGGGTCTCAGAACAAACACGGTCTATCGCCTCCTGGCTGTGAAGTCATAAAACTTTGAAATGCTCCGTTGTTATTGGTCGATGGTCACTTAGAAGTTGCAATCCAAATGGGCAAGCGTATCGCCCTGACCGTGGCAGTCAAGGCGCACCGATGAAGAACGTTGTCGAACGACCTAAAGCCGAGGCATTGACACGGAATGATGGCTTCTCCCTTCGCCACAGCCGCTTCTGTTGCCTAGATTGTCCTGTTAAATATATGCTTGATTTAATTTGCGCCGATGCCACCCCACTAAATAGCAATTGCGCTTGTCGGTGGAACACAGACGGCATTTGCAAGACTGTGGTGTTTAAAGCGCCGCTTCCAAAGCTTTATCTTAACCTCGCAGTCTCCCTCAACCCAGAATAAATTACGTTGCCACGTTCTATATGGAAGACACATGCAATGAGTCGCAGCATTTTATGGGCAAATAATTGTACAGTGCAATACGAAGTCCCGAACGTATTTAAAGTAGACTGCCTCTATGCAAAAAGATTATCTCCCAAAGCTAGTACATAAACGCTTTCGGAAGCAGTCCTCTCGGCATAGTATTTAACTTTGAAGTTAGGTTGTTGGCAAATTAGAATTTCAGAAGCTTCAGGCTTTGTTCACTTAGTTTGAGCTGAGCATACTGCACGGGTTATAACAGTACAGGTGTGTAGAACATAGATTTTTAATGCTTATTTTATAACAGGGCATAGTTTCTGAAGTTAGCTTGGACTCTTTCCCGACCAGGAAATATAAATTTAAATGAATAGGAGCTTCAAACTCCATCTTTTTTCTCCTGAAATGGAGGTACACAAAATAGTATCAATTTGCAGTACATTTTTAAAGCTAAATAATTAATTTGTTTCCTGTTAACACAAATCAAAAAAGAAACTACCGAAACGTCATCGTTAAGACAACGGAAACTTTTGGTCAAATATCACCGGCATGAAGAAGCCTTGTGGCTTAAAGAACGCCATGAACTCTTTCTGTTGTAGTAATTCAGACAAACATTGTTGCACAAGATATTCTGAAAGATTGTTCGCAAGATCTAAACTCACTGGCTGTCTGTACACTGTTAACATGCCGCTCTACAAGCGTAAAAATCGACGATTCATGCCTTAGTCCTTGCCACGCCATCGGTCACAACTGAAACTAAGCCGAACTGAAGTTTGAACTGACGATGTCGACAGCAGAGAACCATATGAGCTGAAGTATTCCGAGGTTAAAGAGCTGATATCTCATGGACTACTCTAAGAAAACTAGTTCCAAATTTTGGAGGTAAATATTTTGATAACTCAAACAGCTTAAAAGTTTCGTTTCAGTAAAGATTGTTCTGAATTACAAAACTCTTTTCGAAAAAAAGAATTTCAGTGCATTTGGTGAAATGCAAAAAATTTTCATCAGAGATTCTGCACTTTCTATCTTGAAGAATATTTTGTTACGCCATTGGTAACTTACACCAGGCGGCTACCTGCAATTAGAACAACGAGAGAATTATTGCATTCACTTCTATTCTATGTTAACAGATTGCCGTTTCGTTAAAACTGTTCTCATGCGCTGGCTTCTGGAGTACAAATTACACGGGGGTTGTCGCACGTTTTTTCATTCCATTCCATGTGGAAACTGCGGACTCAATCGACCGTGGGGCGGGCGCGTGTAATGAACGAGGGCGACGACACAAAACGGCTCTATCGAGCGTAGTTGTCTCGTGGATGGCTCAGCACAGCAAAAGTCGCCTTAACAAATGAGAACCGTCAAAGTCTGAATAGAACTGGCCAGCCACGATACAGAGGCCCCCTAACGCTGTAGCTTCGTGTTATATATAGAGATGCTCTTGATCAATACACTAATATTTCGATCATCTATTTCTCGCCTGCTTTTATACTCGTATGTAAAGTTATGCGAAACAATTTTGTAATACATGGTTAATGTATCAAATGGTTAACCTGCTGGACGAATCAAACTAATTCAGGGTATACCATAAAATATTGTGGTAATTTTCTACAATTTTTGTTACCACAATTTTTGTTATTACAATCGTGCTACAGCCAATTACAATGCACGCAGCTTGCTTCTACAGTTGAAGTCTGCAAAAGCTTTATCGTGGCCTATTCGATCAATTTTATCATCAAGCATTTACGATCTGTAACAGAATTATAGTGCCGCAAGTACTGGCACGCATAAAAATTGCTCACGACTTATACAAATTCTATCAAACGTACATTTATAGAAATATATATGTGCATACAGTGTGAATATTCAAGTATTTCATATCAAGTAATGCTAAATATAATAGAAAACGATTTCGACAGTCATACTTTTTGATATTCAGTAAACTTTGATGACAATTAGTTCCCACTCAGATGCAATTAATTGCACGGTAATATCTACCTTACGTTAAAGTATTTCCTAATTGGGGCGAAATTAGGCACTAATCATCAGTTAATGAGTCACTTAATTCTAGCCGTTTAGAACAAACTGAACAATTATTGTCAGTCAAATATTTATGAGATTTCTCAATTTTCAGCTGAGCACATTTAATAATTATAAATTTTAGTTCACAAGGCAGTAAACAGTCTCGGTGCTATAATTTACGAGTTCGGACAAATGATTTTGGTTCATAAAAGAATTTTTGAGGAAGTTTGTTGAGAAGTTTTGAGGAAGCTATCCCCGAACCATGCCAATTTATTTTTGACTTGTTAAATAACATGTAAATTTTGGAATATGATTAAGGAAAAGTTAGCAAAAGCGTCTGAAGTATTGACAAAAATTCCTAAATTTAATGTCACTAGGTACTTGATAACTTCATTATCATATAAACAGAAATAATATCATTGAGACAATTCACTAAAATTATTGAGGATTGATTTGTCTTGCTCACACGTAGAAATGTTTCGGAGAAATGTAAAAGATTTTTCCCATAAGTTTGTGATATTTTACAACTAAAAAAACAATTGAAAAGTAAGTAAGCAAACTACATAAATAATAATTCATCGCTTAATGAGTGGATTATTAAATTAGCTGAGGTATGGATTAAATGAGTTATGGAATTAACTGAGTGATGAAATTAACTGAGTTACGGAACTAACTGAGTCATAAAACTAACTCAGTCACGGAATTAACTGAGTTATGGAATTAAACGAGTTCTGGAATTAAATGAGCTACAGAATTAACTGAGTTATGGAACTGAGTTATGGAACTAACTCAGATATGGAATCCGCCATAAAAGAAATCGTTACATTGCTTCGACACAAAGTATTGTGCCAGGAAATGGATTATTCGTTTTTTTATGAACTTATGTCTTTTATTAGTAAATTCACCTCTTCCTGACTCAAAACAATGGACTATTTTTTCTCGTATATAATCTTCGATAACAATTTGCCAGAGACGCCCCAATATTACAATATCTATGCAGTGCATCGATTTTTTTCAGGCAGAGAGTGTCTTTAATTTTGATCCACACTATTCCCAGTAGCAGATAAATGGTTCTTCAAAAAATGAATATTATTCTTCAGAAGGTTGTGAGCGTGCATGAGCCCTTCACACCAACGAACTGTGGCATACATTCTCCAGCACAGTTTGTGGTGTGAGATTCTTAGGTTAACTCCTGAGTCGTATTCTATAAAAAGTATTTTCAATTTAATTAAGTCAATCTAAAGACTCAAAGCCTCGTGATAATACTCAACAGTTCGTACGATACTAAATACTAAGAGTATCACTCACAGGTAAGACTATAATATAACTAAATACGAAGAATATTACTCACCAGTTTGAGTATAATATTACTAAATACTAAGAGTATTACTCACCAGTAAGACTATAATATTCATTATTCAGTTAGGCCAGTCGTATTTCAAGGCACTGGATGTTGCTATGCTACTAAGTCAACACTGGAAAAATCGATAGAACTTTCAGAGATTGTGCATGCAAGTCAGAGTTGTATGTGTTCATTAGGTCGCCTACATTAATTCTCATTATGGAATGATAATGCATGAGAGGAGCGCACGACGACAGTCAAGAGTCATGCACGTAAGAAATGAGTTACGTTTTGAGTTCGTGTTGTTCTTTATTCTTCTGCAGTTCTTTTTTTGCCAAAGATGAATCGAAAATGCCAAATCTCGCTGAAAAATAGGATATAGTAAAAAAGCCTATGACGTGAAAATGTTGAAAATAATTCTGTGGGGAAAGAATACTAAGAGAAAAACTATTTGTTAGCGATACTATAAGAATTCAAGGAAATCACATCACAACAGCTCTAAGTACACATTCAACGCATCTGTTGCATGACTCCTGTCATACATCTGCGAAAATAAAATTTAGGACCGAGTTGGTTGGGTGTAAAAGATTCGTTCAAAAATTGCGTTTTTTCAGTAACAGTGTATACACAAGACCATATTTTTGAAAAAACTTACTAGAAAAAATAATAAACGTACATCAGTAGCAAATTTTTGAATTCTCAGTGCGATAATTACACACATAAATGATGTTACAGATCATTGGGAATGAGGATAAGAATTAGTTTTAGAATTCAGTAAATTCTACCATACGTTCCTTCGAATCCTAAGTTCTCTTTTTACAACCATTACTGAACTGCCCACAAATCAACCATCCTCCGCAACTTGAGTTCAGTATATCGTGCCGAACTGTGGGTGTTTTTATTGTACGATATCAAAGCTGCTGTAGAAGCAAGCCACTCTTTTATGGTCAGATCCTAATTAACAGATGTTTCTACCAGAGGCAATCCCTCCACAGGAGGTATATTTGGTGCGACCCATGATCGACGTCGCCGTTATTCTCGAGTGGTGTGACCCTGTAACGCGTTGTCCCTGTTATTTTTTGCTCATGTGAGCCTATAAAGCGTCATCGCTGTTATTTTTGCCTCGTGTGAGCCTGTAACACGTCACTGTTATTTATATTTCATGTGAGCCCGTAATGCCTCTTGCTGTTATTTCTATTTTATGTGAGCCCGTTATGCGTTCACGCTGTTATTTCTATTTTATGTGAGCCCGTTATACGTTTTTGCTGTATATTTCTCGCAGGTGTGAGATCCTAATGTTGTAACTTGAAGACGTATATACCGGTTGAGGACATAAATAATCGAAATTCTCAAACACAAGTTCTAGGTCAAGAGGGTTCACATTGATTAAAATATCAATGGATTTTTTAATAGACCAATTCTTTAGTTGATATTTTGCCGGAGAGTTAAAATTTCGGGGGAATTTTTTCTGTAGTAAGAAAAATTTAGCATGGCCTCTTCAGTGAACCATATGACACACATGAAGGTATTTGCATTGTCATTAGATTCATTTTCTGCATATAAATTTTTTATTACTTGACCATTGCATAACTCGAAAAAATAGTTCCTCAATCCATTCCCAATTGACATACGAACTGTAAGATGAGCCTATCCACCGATGTTCATATTGTGTAAGTCCGACTCAAAATGTGAAGTATAGTGAATAGAAAACCTGTTTTAAAACAACATATAAGAAAATGATAATTTTGTAAGACTTCAAAAACGTTGAATACAATTCCTAAGTAATGTTCGTCTCCGGAGTAAGGATTGTGGAACAAAAAAACTTTGATTTCTGCTCGTTTATTTGATGTTTCAATTAATAAATTATTTACAGTGTGGCATGACTTTCATGCATTAAAATACCATGTTTTCAGTTTTCCCACGTTGATATCAGCATTAGGCTTACATGTGCAAAGATGATGCGTACGATATTTATCATAATTTGTATATTCACCACCATCATGGTATTGTATACAAGCGTGGTAATTGCGTCACCAAGATGACGGTGTAAACAAGTGAGGTAACTGCGTCACCAAGATGACGGTGTAAACAAGTGAGGTAACTGCGTCACCAAGATGACGGTGTAAACAAGTGAGGTAACTGCGTCACCAAGATGACGGTGTAAACAAGTGAGGTAATTGCGTCACCAAGATGACGGTGTAAACAAGTGAGGTAACTGCGTCATCAAGATGACGGTGTAAACAAGTGAGGTAACTGCGTCATCACGGTCATGGTGTAAACAAGTGAGGTAACTGCGTCATCAAGATGACGGTGTAAACAAGTGGGGTAATTAAGAACATCCTTGCTTGGTCATAATTCATGAAACCACAGAAGACATGCATGACCAATCCCGCAGTGGCGTACACACAGTACGAAAATAACAGTCATGATGACCGGATAAATGAGAGGTAATTGACAAGTAAGAATCTTAATGAACTCCAAAGAGTGCACAGGAATTGTATCTCTGCCTAACTTTCTTTACATTACAGACCGTAGAGTGGAAATAAATCTGCATTGACGAGTAGATCCTGAAATTTTCGAAAATTTTATTTACACACTTTCTGTAGTTTTCTACAAGCTCATTAATTTTAATTGAATGGTCAGAATCATTTATTTTTTCCTTTGATCGTAGAGCTTTGAACATTGTGCATTACAAAATGATGTTTTGAAAAAAATTGGTTGAATTCACTTGAGTATTGTGATAACGCTCTCGCCCTCCCATAGCCTAAAGCCAATTCTTAGGAAGTTATAATCTCTTTGTATTCGTAATAAAACTAAATACAGCTGGTAATCCTACCATGATCTTTAATGTTATTTCCTCAATATAATGAAACAAAATAACTGGAAATTAATCCATTCATTAATTGAAATCCAAGTCAGACAATTTGATTTCATCAGCTGTGGAGGATTTTATTTTTTTAATACGAAAATAATTTTTTCTTCTGTACACAAATGAGCAGAAGGACTAACCAATAGCAACGTAAAAACAAGTTTTAAGTTCAACACTGTTTCACACTTCATAATTAATGAATTTTTATGACAAATACTTATACAAACATTTAAAAGTTTTCTGCGCACAAGGAAGCGAATAGTCTTACAGCATAAAGCTTACCTTACGAAACTCATACAATTTCTGTGATGTAATACCTGTCAAAAATACCCCAAGTCTTGTGATAACTTAGTAATGTAATGTATTTTACCAATCTTTTAGTTGGTATCGTCATCCACAACGAACAAAATGGCTGCCCTCCCAAACAATCTTCACGTTAGTGTTTTCCGTTGTTTCTCATGAGAGAGGGAACGATTTCTACGATTATAACTGCCAACGAAACTCATTTCTATCCATAGTAAAAAATTGTAACCGTACTGAAATGGTTGATGAATCATAAGGTTGTCCATCCAAAAAGTTAAATGACTATTCAAGCTGAAGCCCCCCTCCCCCCAAATTTAAAGGTTCACTCTGTACTTTCTACCAAAATTATAACTACCATAAAAAAACTTAACTCTAGATGTTTCATTTCAATCCTTTGATGACATAATTCATAGAAATTATCAGTTTCGATAGGTATTATGGTTAGTTATTGAATGTAAAGTTTCAATAGAACATCGGGCTAATTCATTAATGGAAACACAGTTTCCTTTCAACTATCCTATGAGTAGAAAATATGTCTTTTATACGATGGACATGTTTTGAAAAATTCGGATTAAGAGCTGTAATACAAGCCAGCTGGAGGGGAACACTTAGAAAACGGGAAACAATACCAACGATGCGTTGAAATGAGAAGTCCACGGTAACAACTCTCCACTCTTGATTGTTTCTTTAACAAACCTTTTTTGCTTCAGTTCATGACCTGTATTCGTAGAAATGAAGTCTTGGTTCAGAAACCTCAATATTTACTGAAGTAAATCCAGTATCAATGATTAGCAGAACTAAATAACTTTCACTGCACTTTGAAGTAAAATTCCTCTACAGAAGTGCACTTTTAACCAGAAAAAAACATACTGCTGAGGAACAGAGCAATAGAGTTAATGACTCCGAGGCAGATTTCAAATAAAATGAAAATTTATGACCTCTATTAAACATCAGCATAGAATTTACGGATTTCTTTCAATGGGTTTTTGTTTGGTAGTAAAGAGGAATTTTTCAGGCAAGGAGCAAGCAATTCTTTGGAGCACAAGGCGTTGGCCAATAAGACGAGGTTTACGACGTTGCTGGAGCATTGCTGCACTTGAGTTTCTCTCCTGTGCGCTCAATATAAGCACTTTAATATGGCGGCATGTTAGATCCTCCGGGTAGCTTAGCATGGAGAGAATTGCATCCTGAACACGATTTTCATTTTTCTTTGTACAGAATGAGTGCTTTGTACTAAATGCAGTGTATAGCGACAAGCAAAAAAGAATTGAATTTTAATTCCTTGTTTTCAATAAGAAAAACAATCACTACCACACAGACAACATAGAGACTGAGCGTATGTAACAAAAGATGTTGAAGCACCCTATCCAGGTCAGTAGAGTTAGCACAATATTCAGCATGACAACGTGCACCCTCACACTCAAATTACTAATCGAATAATAACCTTCGAACATAGTAGCAAAGTGCATTCATCAATTCTTCAAATTTTACACACAAAAACAGATTCATATATAAAATGAGATAAATGAAACGTATCTTACAGTACTAGATTTGAACGTCGTAAATTAAGCCTTATTAAAGCTTTAAATATGTATCGCCTTTCTCTCCTTTACTTATGATTTACTACGTAAAATGCGTTTGCAAGTTAAGGTTCAGGTATTACTGATGATGTTCTTAAACTTATAGTCGAGGGATTACTAGAGTATCTGGGATTACTTCTTCATTGACAATAAAAAAGTAATCTCAGATACCTCTTCCAAGTCCAGTAGTGGATACTACAGTAATGAGCGTATAAATTCTATCTCAATTCCGTTCAAACAAAATACTGAGCAGTATCTATGATACGCAAGAAAGGTGCACACCACAGCTCGCTTAACCAACCCCAGCTTTCGGCGCATCATTGCACTACCACCTGAGCAATAATGAACCTATGGCGCATTTAGTTATAGAAGTAAAAACATGGCATACGTTTTTAGAGTGCCGTCAAGCTGTCCAAATCCAGAGGGATGAAGCGGCTACTTGGGCGTGGCACTATCAACTTGGCATAAATACCAGTTTAGTAAAAAGAAGAATCGCCAGTTGCAGCTTTTCTGGTTGAGTAGAATTGGGGTAGTGAGCAGAGACGAAAACCGGTGGCTTCTGACGCAGGTGCTGTCATCATGTGCGCCACAGGCGCTTTTGTATCATTAACATTTGTAAATTACGTGTTTTTTATCATAATATGATAATTTAATGCTACTTTACTTTTTATAGAATACAGTTATGCCCTAGATCAAAATATTTTATATGTTCAGAGAGAATATGTATTTGCTATTTAATCGTAAATATTTTATGTTTTTGAGCACTGATTAATTTCTCCCGCAGACACCCAACAGTTTATCAGCGCATCCACTTCTGGCCAATTGGGTTGATGAAAAAAGGCATATCTTCTTGCATATTTAATAAAAGGAACCCACTCAGATGGGCTCTGAACCTCGTGAATTTGAACGCATTCTTTGTTAATGAATCCTGATTATAGACAGATGGAAGTCCTGCTTGGAAAACTGACGTTTGCATTCACTCGAAAAAAATCGTTAACTTAAAATAAATTTTAGTCTCCCGGAAGTTCAAAAGTGAATTCAGACAAACAAGGGATCAAATATTGAGGAACTAGAGAATGTTTTGAAAAATAGGCATCTAAATTATATTCTGTCTTGAACAAGGTACATATCGATGAAGGGTTTCATATTTTCCAAGTGTAGTGTCATCGAAAACTAACCTCAAGTGAAATCTAAGAAAGATTTCGAAAACTATGATAAATATTGGTCGGAGTAAGTTATCGGTTTTAGGCAATAATCAGCAACGTTTTTGATAATCATAACTTGACAGCCAATAACAATCAATATAAAATTTCCGTAAAGTGGAATCCTGGATTTAAAATACAGGAAGGTTCAAGTCAAGTAATTAGTTAAAAACGCCGTTGTTGAAGGAATGAAGAAAGTTCCTGATGCACATCTTAAAAGTCCGAAATTTTTTCTCTGCGTTGAGCAGGCATGTCTGTAAGTCAAAACTAATCAAAATCAACGCAAAAAGTTAATTGAAGTGAACGTAAAGTCAACCTTCCATGCTTTATGAGCTAAAACTTTGATCAACGATTCAAGATCTTTCAAGAAACGCGTAAAAGTGTTCACAAGTGGCAATTTTAGTTGAATTTTGCATGATTTATATCTCTCCACGATCATTCTTAATTTTAACTCTCGCTGAGTCCGGCAGTTCGCTTGCAGTCTGTACCATCGACTGCTTCCTTGTAATTAGCTGGGCAAAAAGTGCGCATGCAGCCTCGTTATCTGTGCACAGTGATTGCTTTTTAGGTAAGTTTTTGCAGTGGTGGTGACCGCTCCCTGCTAGGGTGACTGAAACGTTCTGCGTCTTCTAACCGAAACCTGGGGACCAAAAGCGGAAAAACCTCGGAGCCTAGATTGGGAAAAAACAATGGTGTTCAATCTGAGGTAACCCTGGTATTCAAATTAAAAATCAAGTTGGCTACGCTTCATTTGAAGAAGGTATAAGTTGGTTTCCATGTTGAAGAAAAAACAGTATCCAAATTGAATACTCTGTATCCCATATAATGAAAATTGAAGAGTTTCTAAAATTTGAAAACTAAGGTATCTAAACTGCAAAGTTTTCGGTATCTATATCTATTAACATTAGGTATTTAAATTAAGTAAATATGAAGCAGACCACTGCATCTAAAGTAAGTTCGAAAGACTTCCTAATCAAAACTAGTTGAAAGTAAAATAAAACTAGAATCCTAAGTAAAAAAAATTGAAGCGGAGGGATTAGGATGGTGGCACGGACGCCGATTAATGAAATTGTGAAGAGGTAGAAAGCGTTGAAACATTTTTTTTCTCCCCTCAGATTTCAAAGGATCAAAGAAAACAGGACAGTGGTAAGCTACCTGTTTGACTGAATAAAGTTAAGTAATCTATATATATACCTGTTTTGTTATCTCTGAGTAGTCTTTGACTGCTCAAAACACACATACGAGTGAACAGTATTTACCCTGTGATGATGCACATCTTGATGGTTTCAGAAATTCTTAGTTCGGCCTCACACTTCTCATAAAACATCTTTGTGTACACAGTCACTGGTTGTTTGTTAAAACGCTTTCACTACGTCGTTGTTGATCCTTAAACCACTAGCTACCAGTTTGCAGGCCTGTATGACGGCCTCCGAAACTAAATAACTTACTAAACAAAGGAATAATATTTACACTCCTGTTAACCCTTTATTGGCTTTTTCAAATCGTTAACCAGTATCGTTTTTATTGTTTATAGTTTATAAATTATTTCGCAAAAAAATGCAGGAACAAATAAACATACTGGGGTTTCGTCAGACTACAAAAAAAATTTATTCAAGAATTTAAAAGTTATTACTGTGTTCAATTCAGTCATTGTAAAAGAAAAAATTATACCAAAAACTTATACACGTGCAAAGTACATTTTGTTAAATAAGCCGCGGTCACATATCGATCCAAACATGGACATTGGATCCATAATACCTGGCACATATGTTCGATAACGTCAACTAAAAGACCTTATCTTTTTATGCAAAAATATTGTGACTTTCAGGAACTAACAAAAACAATTCATTCTTCATTATTTTTCGCTAGAAAAATAACGATAACGTTGAAACTTCAAACTTCACGTTCTGTTGTTTCACGTTCTCAAAATGATCTCAGAAACTGGCAGAAAGAAATGCGCTTCATATCGGAAATAAAAGTGGCGGCGATTACGTTCTACCTTGTAATACTCTTCGTTTTCAAATTGTTAAGCACAAGTTAATTCACCCGTCCGGGCTTAGTATTTATGATTAAGAAAAAACATTCGCAAGATGTCCGAGTAAGAAATTCTTTACTTCCACTAGTAAATAATATTCCTTTAAAATAGCAGGTATGATATATAACACTTATTGCTTAATAGTAAAGCATTCTCTGCGTTCTTCTGATGTTTTTTTTGTGAGATTGAAAAACAGGTTTCTATGATTTTCGAAGAGCGGCATTTTTTCTACGAAGAAGTAATCAATTAGTTTAACACAGACTTTCTATTAAAATTCTGCCGACGCTCAAGTTAAAACCACCAAGTGTTCTTTCCTAAAAACTTGACGTATCACCTAAACCAGTGGTTCCCAAACTTTTTGTGATCAAGTACCACTTGGAGGTCCCGTACAGTCGCCGCGTACCACCTGGTTCCAGAGAAACTAAATTCGATCAGATATCACTTTATCTCCATAATTGTACAAGTAGAACACGCAAATCAACTAAGATTTGCTAACTACAAATCGTTGCCAGATTACCCTATGTTAGGTAGTAAACATTTTGTGAAGTAAAATATAACAGAATAAAAATTGTTCATGACCCCGAAAGTGTTCGCGTACCACCTGGAAGGCCCTCGCGTACCACTAGTGGTACGCGTACCACAGATTGGGAACCACTGACCTAAACCAATTACTCTGCCGAAACTTGTTGCATACCAAGAATAAATATAACAGGTACAAAACAAATATATCGCAACGTACAAAGACTATAAAATACATCATTCAGAGAGTACAAAACCAGTACGAAATATATCATTCAAAACGAATAAAAACGGTATAAAAAATACCATCAGTAACGTACAAAAATGGCATAAATTTACTTTCCAGAGCATATAGAACTGTATGAAACATGCCATTTAGAGCATACAAAACGCTAAAAAACATGTCATCCAAAGCATGCAAAACGCTATAAAACATGTCATCCAAAGCATACAAAACGCTATAAAATACGTCATCCAAAGCATACAAAAACCATAAAACAAGTCATCC
>VCRD01000348.1:284680-330801 GCA_006783055.1 Trinorchestia longiramus | reverse complement strand
ACGGCATGGGACTTGGGTAAAACAACCGAATAATTATCGAAGTAATTATCCGACCCAAGAATGGGCCAGAAGGTTCGTTCCTATATCCTCATTCTATTCTATATTCTATTCTATCTAATTTTAAGCTTTTTTACCCCTGCGCAAAAAGGCTTTTCCGTAGGCAGTGTGAAATTGCTACTGTACGAATACCATGAGAGATAATTGAATAGAATTCCTAACATTGATAGACAAAAGCTGCATTCAAAAAAATATTTTTACAGAACCGAATTATATGCAATAGATTTAAAGTTATATAAATTAAAATTTCGGGCCTCTTTATATATATATATATATATATATATATATATATATATATATATATATATATATATTTATATATTGTACATCAATAGCTCAAAGAAATATTTGAGAACAATAGTGTAAAGAAATTTGAGTTCACTTGATTAATATTTATCTTCATTGTTATAGTTACGAGTATTAGTAAATGTTAGTCAGATGAAACAATGAGAACCAGAAAATTATGTTACTTGCAAGCGAATTTATGTCAAAACCGACCAAATTCTTTGTTTAAGGACGACTGGCTACATGTAGACTTCCCTTTCATACTAGAGATAAGAAACACACGCAAAATAAAACTTGCCATATGCCTACTCTGGTGTGTGTTTTGGTTCAGTATAAAAAATTTACGAGTAAAATCGGTGCTTACGTATTATCGGGAGGACCTTTAAAAAAACGACTCAAAAATTAAAGTAAATTATTTATTGAAACGGTTAAAACAATAAAATAACCTAACCTAACCTAACCTAACCTAACCTAACCTAACCTAACCTAACCTAACCTAACCTAACCTAACCTAACCTAACCAACAAACCCTGTGAAAAAAAAGAAAAAGTAAAAATCAAAGGTCCTCCCGATAATACGTAAGGACCGTAAAATCATTAACGCCTGGATGGAAACATTCGATCTATCATCTTCGAAATACACGGACTATTTTTTTAAAGTACGTGTTGAAAGTAAAGTAGAAAACATACGTAGAACATGTTTCAATTAATTTCATCAGCCGATGTGTACTGTATATTCTAATACGAATATTTTTTGATGTCAGAATACACAAAAAACAGCATATGAGAACGACAGTTTCTTCAATGTCAATTTGAAAATATGTTTAAATTAGTTCCCATGGTAAATCTCACTTACTGGAAATACTTGTACACTTACATCATATATTTTAATAGTGTATTATTCTAGAAAACATGAGTCATTTTTTTCGTCGACAAGTGTGAGCTTCTGACTCCAGACTGACGAACTAGTGAATATTTGTGTTGATTCTGCTATTGAGAACAAAATCTCCGTTAAGGAAAATGTTGAAACAACTTCAAAAATCTCAACTAACTAGCCTAATTAGTTTACAATCTGATGAATAGTATTTGTCTTTAAATGTTTAATTTTCTGTAAGGAAACTTAAGGGCTACAGGCATACAGAAAACCACATTTAGGAAACTCCACCAACAAACAAAAAATGCTTAGAAGATTAGTCTCTTATTCCTCAAGTCTCTTCCACGCTTAATTTATGCAAAAAAAAACATAAATAAAAGATAAGTAGTAGTCAATATTTTAATCTGTAGTTTCTCTGATAAAAGCGATTTAGTAATTATGTCCGTCAAAATATCTGTTCCTTTCAAATTTGAATATTTGTCGAGAAAACTATCAAATTCAGAGATGAATAACGGTACGTCAGCAATCAAGAGCATAGTTTGGATAAGCTAAGTGTCTTCCACTTCAGGCCGGACACCACTAGTCAAATTCACTTGTATGAAGCTATGTTTGAGGCCTCACATAAGAAATGTAACATAAACAGCCCTGGAACAAAATAGATAATGTAAAATATGGTTCACGAGCACTGTTTATAGAAAAAATTCAGACGTGTACCTATCCTACACTCAATAATGAAATATTTTTTCTAAGTTTCTAATTCAACTTATAACGTCTTGAACAGTAATTGACTAAAAAAAACATCAAAGCATCCGACGACACAAACGATTATGGAAACCTAGATCTTTCCAAACTCCTTTTCACAAAAATTGTTCACATCGGAGGACCAATCGTAAACGTTTATATTGAGTACATCCATGTCTCACAGAGATATCTGTTTGACTAAAATTTTTAAACATCAATTCCATACAATTCCCTAGATGTAAGAAAACCATTAGCATGCCTATTAACACCAGTCAATCTCAAGACTACTAATTTTTTCACAAATGGTTCTGGTGGCATGAGAATGTGCGCTGCTGTTAAGAGGCTTCTGAAAAATCAATGAAAGAAAAACCTAATAATGATTGAATTTTCTAATTTCTTGCACATTATATAGCTTTCGTAGAGTTAATTTTCAAAATCTAGTTTTTATGAAGTTACCTTAAATATTGCTAGTTATATAGTCAAGTAAGACATAGCAGAAGAGTATAAACAATATTAGCGTTCATAAATCTCTTAAAAAAATATCAATATTATAATGTGAATTAAGACTAGCGTAAACTGTATAAACTTTTAGCCACACAAAAACTGAGTAGAATAAGACTCACCACAGAAGTGTTCGGGCACCTGTGGGTGCCAAAGAATCCAATTTGTCGCCCAGCATCAAACTGACTCTTGAGCTCGTCCTCTAAAGCACGGTCTTCACTCGAGTCATAAAATGAATCATCAGGAATATTGTCCAGGCCAGGCCAAAGGTCTGAAGCACCAGAAGTGCCGTTACGAGCATCGCTGGACCCGTTACGGTCGTCGTAAGGCTCGACGTCACTCTCTGAGAAGTCGAACGGCGACGTCGATGGTACCGAAGGTGGTCTGTCACACTGATTGATGTCCAGTCTTGTTATGTCCACGTCTACTACGAAAACACCGTCCAGGTTCCTAAAATGTTGAAAAAATATTTTAGAAATCTTAGTTGTCTGTGGGCACTCGAAACACCGAACAAAATGTGCGGGAACGAAAAATGATACAGTCCGGATTATTGCATGCCCTAAAATTGTAGGCCAATTTGACTGAATGAGCAACGAGAAAATATATTATCTAAATTCGCTTTTCTATTCTGTTTCTTACTCAATAACAAAGAAGACGTTGTGTAGATAACAAACCAAATTAAGGTTACCACATCAGAACACGTAATGATATTTTGAGTGCGTTCAGACACTTCACAGGGAAATAAGTGCGTTACGATCGTACATCGTTGACCAAAGAAATATGAAAATAATTTCTATAGCTTTGGAATCACTAAAATTGACGTAATTTTGATCACGGGCGTTCATCTCCTACCAGATGACATGTTTCATTTATCTACGTTCTCCACGTTATAGAAGTCTGCACATTATTTTGGAAAAGCTGTTACCTGTACACAGCGCAATACCAACGTGATACTTAAATTACGTCAATTTTACCCATTCTGATTTCACGATTTCATCGATCACTATTTGCCTCCTGTTGGCTTGCAAAAGCACTCGGAAGCATTCTGAATTCCGAAAGAAATCCGCACTCAGAAATACCTTCATTAAAAAACAATTTTGTTTTATATGTTTAAAAACATTCTGTACACGATATGACTCACTGTCTGCCCGCCCGCGTCCCCATAAGAGCAGAAGGCACAACGAGGGCCACCACCCAAAGCTTGCTCTCACACTGGTAGTAGGGATAGGTCCAGCGTCCTACCCAATGAGCTCGCGAGTAGTCCACACTCCGCTTCTTGCGAGCCACGATGTCTCGAAAACTTGCTCGTAAGCTGCTCTTGAAACTTTCGCCGTCATCCTTCTGGTATGATTTCTCGAAATCTGAAGTTTGGTCGTTTGTTCTGGGGTGTTTCGTCGGGCTCCAGCCACCCTCACCATCATTATGCTGGCTTGAGAAGCTTTCAAAATTGGCACCGGCATCTCCTGAAGGAGTTGTTGAAGAGGCCACCAAGTTTGGACCAGCACTGCTTCCAGAACGACCGCCGCTGTCACTAGGCAAGGAAAGATTGTACAATGGACGATCTTCATGAACATCTCTTATTGTTCTCGGCTCAGTCTCTGAGTTCAGAAGAGGATCCTGAAAACGATCTTCCGGCCACACTTTTGTCCTTGTGAAATCGATGTACCATGGTTGATCGTGCAGTGGAATATTCTGCAATGAAAAAGAAAATAACGTGAAATAGAACCTAAAAAAGTTAAATTTATTAACTGGCATTTATAAGCTATCTTTTGTGATTGGTCATCAATAGCACATTTTGTAAAGTATTAATTAGGAGAGACATTCGATATCATCATGAAATGTGGCTTATAATACAAGGGATGCTCAAGTGGAAGCTTTCGACTTAAAATGACCGCTCTCGTCATGAATTTTCATCAACAAACAATGTAAATACATTGATTTTCTTCAAAATCTTGAATGCTCTCTAAAGTAATAATTGAATTATTAATACAGCATCTTATTATAAAATAAGGAAAAATAAAGGGCTTCCGGTTTCATGTATGAAAATGATATTCCTACGATTGTCAAAAACATTTAAGGTAAACGAATTATACCCGATTAGTTCTCTCAGCATATTTATCAATGTAAAAACTTATCACTTTCCTCGTCATCATGAAGCTAATTTTTAAAAATATTTGTCTCCTTGATTAATACCAATAAAAACAATGATAGGATTCAATAGAATGTGATTCAGATGTGTGCCAATTCAACATAGAAGTTGGTGGCTCACAATTAGGTCAACACGCTTTAACTGACAAACAGAAACAATTCATGTTCAAAAACCTATGTAGGAGAGTAAATTTGAATCGCTACTTGCATCCGACAATTTTATAAGAGAAAAATTTGATCAATTTCGATTGAATATAGAATGATGTGTCGAATTCGGAAATATTTCATTTTTCCAGCAATCTCAGGACTAAGTCATTAATACACTTCTGGAATTCAAGAGCTTCGTTTTAGGTAGAATGTCTTTGCCTTTTATAAAACAACATATTATCTGCACCACTTTATGTCTGTTCAATATAGATTATTGTCATTGTATTGTTTTACGTGCTCGAAGAAAGTTTAAACTTATTGAGTTTTAGACTCCCTTATTTGTTCTCGATAGATGCCTTTTAGATGAAATTCCAATATCAATCCTTTTTACTGTTTCTATAGCTAACTGTCTAATATTTTTCAGTCATAGATATTCATTATTGGTTGTAACAGTTGATATATTTCATAAACACATATTTGTTAAGTGGTCCGAACTCTAATCCTGATTTTACTATATTTCTATTGGCAAAACTGACGAGCTTGTAGTGCATTTCTAATTCACACAACAATACAAAATCCTTCTACTGAAACTATTTTCCCTTCAGAGGGAAATCGTTTGGCTTCATAAGGCGCTTCAGCAGCATGAGGGTATTAAATAAGTAGCAAAGAGGGAACAGCTACATTCCTGCTTTCTCTAGGCAGCATGCCTGCATCACATAAGCTCACCACGGAACCAGCGACAGACTTCGTCTCTACAGCTGTTACATCTGTACACGACCTCCACCAAATCATAACGCTCGTCTTCACAGGCTGATCACCAAACACAGCCTCGTAGCCTAAAGAACTGACTACTGCACCACTCAAGTTATTTACACTCCAGTTCTCTTCGCTGAAGCCCTTTCCGCTCAAGCGCTCAACATCCAAGCATTCTACCTCATGAATTGGGCAAAGGTGACGAAGATAATTTAATCAGCACCACAATATGAATACGTATAGGTATATAAATAGTCCATACATACATAATAATATGCAGTAAAATGTGAACACACCACTATGAATACATAAATACACAATACAAATGCATGTCACGAAAGACTTGGCTGTATTTATCTCCTCCAGTTGGGTATAAAATTTCTCTAAAAAACCATAAGCTCCAGAATTATCTACTGATAGCTTTGAAATCTAAAATGCTACCATTCTCTTGTTAGAATGAATGAGGTTAAAGAAAGTAGAATTATTAATGTTTTATCATGTTTTTTTTGCCCAAACGGCATTTGTAACGAAAAGATACAAAATGGCTACACTGACTTTAGCTTGCGTTAAAATTTCAAAAATATAATTGCATAGACCAAACCATTAACTAACTTATACTGGAGAATACTAACAAAAATATTTATTCTTTTTTAGTGTATTAGGTTCCAAACACACAAAACATTATTCACTGATCCAATATCGCATCGAGTTATGATCTCAAAATTTAAGCATCCGTGTTCAGTTATTTTACTAAATATTACGGACAGTGTTCTCAGTGCTAAGAATAGTGAGATTGCTTTCTGCTTACTTCATGAAAGTATCTGGGGTATCAAACTGAGGTTTATTACTACGAAATGTGAATCTATTGCAGAAGAAAGATGCAATGCAAAAAAATGCGTGGTTACAAAACTCATAGCTCATGCAATCGTGCATTGTGTTACCCTCAGTAAGAAAACACTTGTGTCAGTTGTAGCGTTAATACGTCTTCCTAAGTATAGAGGTGCTGGTGTTAGTTAAAACTTTGGTGCATTACTATAAGGAAGTGGATGATGGTGTCAGCTGAAGCATTTGTACATTACCATAAGTGGATGCTAGTGTCAGCTGAAACGTTTGTACATTACCATAAATAAGAGGATACTGGTCACAGCAAACACGTTGGTACATGACCATAAATAAGGAGATGCTGATCTCAACAAAAATATTCGTACATTACCATAAATAAGGGGATAGTGATCTCAGCAAAAACATTCGTACATTACCATAAATAAGAGGATACTGATCTCAGCAAAAACGTTTGTACATTACCATAAATAAGAGGATACTGATCTCAGCAAAACGTTTGTACATTACCATAACTAAGAGAATACTGATCTCAGCAAAACGTTTGTACATTACCATAACTAAGGGAACACTGGTCTCAGCAAAAACGTTGCATTACCCTAAGTAAAGGAGCTCTGGTGTCATCACCAGACGTGACCGTGGCGAGCTTCTGATTAACTCTGAGGACAACGCGAGTCTCCAACACGAGCTCTTCTTCTGCTGTCAGGAAGTCCAGTGCCCACTGCATGGGAGCTGAACGAAAGAAAACAAGTGAATAAGAACTCGATGAGAACGGGTGGAATAAAAATGGAGCAATGAAGACAATGTTAAATTCTCTAGCCAACTTGAAAAATGTTAAATAACGAAGAAAAGATTAAGCAAGAAACCAAAATTAGAATCTTTGGTCGGCTGAAAGAATGTTAAATAACGAAGATTAGATTGAGCAATGAAAATTAACATTAGAATCTTCTTAGAAACTTTCGCAGACTGAAATGATGTTAAATAAAGAAGAAAAGGTTAGGCAATAAAAACAACGTTAAAATCTTTGGCTGACTTAAAGAATGTTAACTAACGAAGAAAAGATTGAGCAAAAAAATATTATTAGAATCTTTCGCCGACTTAAAGAATGTTAAATAACTAAGAAAAACACTCATTAGAAGACCGGTGTGTGTAAAATTATGGTCAAGGCACAGTAACAATAAAATAGTAAGCAGGACTGTACAGTGGACTCACGGAGGGCTCAGGAAAAACAAATTTCACGACTGTGGTTAGATGAAGAAGGAATATTTATCAAGTAATATATGTGTTAAATGGAAGTCCGAAGTCTACTATATGGGCGCTATGTTTACGAGAATTAGGAATCTATTAAAATGTTGAACTCTGGAGTCTAAAAAACATGCGTTGTAGAGTATATGCGTTGAGATTTAGGATCAGTAGGGCTGTTTTTTGAAGCTTTCTCGAAAATTGTTCCAAATTTCTATATTTTCCTCATTATGGCGCAGAAGAAAGCTGCTTCTGTGTTTGGACGCTCGTCCAGACAGGAAAAATCTATGAAAATGAACTCAAGTGAATTCTTTCATTTTTTTCTATTTTTGATACAACACTAAATTTTTATTTTGCTAGGGGGCTGTAAGTAATAAATGCTTGTTTGAACCTCTCACGTGACCCATGTTAACCTTTGTTTAATTAACATTTCGTGCCATTACTTGAGTCAGAACCATGAAGCACTGTGAAATGTACGCAATTCAGTTTTTACTTAGACAGGATGAGGTCTGTGTAATTTGCAGTAAGGAATATGGTTTCTTAATTCATTTTTATTTTTAATTAGCAACTCCCTTGACCAAGTTCTAATTCTCAAATCATTTTTAACACCTCTTGAATGTATGAATGAAATGTTCAAAATAAATACGTCAGCAATAAACCGAAAAAATGAATGCGTATATCTATAAAACGGAATGCAAGCAAGGTGTACTATATATTTTTATTGTGTCTCTTGAACTAAGGCTTGGGAAGACGGACACCTAAGATTTTCTTATCAAAATCGGATCTGAGTTTCAGAAAAAAAATCCCTGTCGGAAATGTTAAATTAATAAAAAGTCTTCATGAACTTTTATTTAAGAAATCCTCAGTTGGAGTCCTTCAAATCCTCCATAGCTACTTATGTGAAACAAAATCTTACCTTAAGAAAAATGAAGAAAGCCTAAGATCTACTATTTTGTTTTACAGTGAAACTTTTCCCAATTTTAGATTACCTAATAAAAATTACATCTACATTAACTTCTTCAGTCAAAATTACTTAAAATAAAGCTGTGGTGTTCTGTAGCCTTTGTTGTCTCATATTTCTAACCGTTTCGGATAAACATCTTGTGTCTTTCCTAGGATGAAATTGAACTTTAAAGTGAATTTGACGATAAACTCCAAATAAAAGCAATGAATGTTTGAATATCAAAAATTCCTTTCGGCGTTCAAACACCCAAGCACCATTTACCTCACGTAACGATGATAAATAGATAGTAAAATGAAGAAATTGACGCGATTTACTCTCAAAGGAAAGATTGGCTGGAAAGCAAGTGTACTGTAGATGCAGTTGAGCACACTGTGATAAAAATCGTGTTCTGATCTCCGTCTCTTGAGTGAGCAGTAGCATCGGGCTACTCATGTGGGTGGTGAAATGAATTATCAATTGTATGAAAACACCGAGAGGAAGCTTCACATATCCTACAACTTGATTAATATGTAGTAGAAAAGGACGTAAATACATAAAAAGGATAGACCAAAAATGAAAGCAAAAAAGAGAAGAGGGATGTGTGCAGCTAAATAATTGGTAACATGCAGGAGCAAATCTTATAAAAAAAGAGCTCCATTTTCAAACAGCTCAAAATACGTTTTAAGAGAGAAACATGAACTAAGAACACTAAAGAAAAGCTTGTCAGCCTTTTATTCTCCCAATAATTTTTAACATGGACATCGTAGTAGACTATGACGTTAAACAAAACAATAAACATTTGAAATCAGAAATATGATAAGGCATAGCGACCGAATACAATGGAATGTATTAGCTTTTAAATTCAACGAAAGATTATTTCATAAACGAACTATCAACAGAAATGGCGCCGAAAATTGAATGTTAAAAGGATGACTAGTTGATGATTATGTCATGTTTCAAATAAAATACTACATTCTGAGCTTTGAAAATGAAAATGAATTTAAAAAGTACAAGCATGTGTTATTCCGGAAAGAATTCCAAACAGGTGAAAAGTATTTAAAATAAACAGCAAAAAATTAACAAAACCGCTTCGTCTACAATAACTTTAATTTGAAAATACACAAATACTGTAAATATTCACGCAATGCAATGAGATTACATTTTCAATACTCTTATTGACTTCCACTAGTTACAATATGGCGAGGATAGGAACTAATCTTCAAGAGTTCTACGGACGCAAATTTCATCTAAAATTATGTTTTGCTCTAATTTACTTTCATTCATTATAATTGTGATGATCTCGTGAATTCGAAATAGACGTTAAATGTGAATTCCAACCAGCTAATAAATTGCACTGCGAGTAGTTCCAACCAGACATTAAATCACAATACGAGTAATTCCAACCAGAAATTAAATCACAATACGAGTAATTCCAACCAGATATTAAATCACAATACGAGTAATTTTAATCAGATATTAAATTATAATGCGAGTAACTTCAGCCAGATATTAAATCACAATTCAAGTAATCTTTCAAGCAGCCCTTCCAGCCGAAAAGCCTTCTTTTAGTCTCATGAGCTTGGCGGATGCGTCGTTTTGTGTAAGATTGCAAAATTTCTTCAATAATAGTGAGACAAGGTCACGTGCATGCAAAGATTGAAGAGTCTAGACAGCTCGATTATACGGCGTGTCAGAAATTGAATGACACTCGTATATCTTCTCAACTTAATGCCTGTGCTTTCCTTTTTCCGTTAATTTTTCAGTTGTATTCTGGTTTATTCGTGAACACACACAAATGCCAACTATGAGAAAGTTCGATTTTATTTAATAAATTTGATGAATGAGCCTCATAGATTTGAGCTAATTCCTCATTTATATTCACCAAATCATTTTCCATTGTTTTATTTTTCGCAGTCATTGTATAAAATTAGTACAGCACACGAAAGGTAATGGTGTAACAAAAGTCAGTACTAATTTGCATAATTATTTCCAACTCAAACAACCTTGTCATGTCTGCGAGAATAAGTAAGAAACCTTAGTTTAATTGCAAATATTCAGCACATACTAGACGTTGTACCAGAAGACACCTGGGATAAATCGACAGCTCTCAGAGTGAAGAAAAAGTTTTAAAAAGAACAATAATAATGCAAGCACGTAGACACGTCAATGAAAACACGGAATGAATAGACACGTAGTGTCATTCCCAAGTTACTAATGACGTCACAACTTACTGTGAAGTTCGAAAACAGAAATTAAAGTTTAATTTTAATTTCGTTTCAAATGTTTTGAAGAAGAAAAACATAAAACAACGCGACACAATCTCGAAGCGAAGATCCAATGTGAGACCGAAAATTTGTTTCTTATATTTTTGATCAACGAAATGTATTTCGTACATTTTGTATAAACGCAATGTATTTCTTACGTTTTTTATCAACGAAATGTATTTCGTACATTTTGTATAAACGCAATGTATTTCTTACGTTTTGTATCAACGAAATGTATTTCGTACATTTTGTATCAACGAAATGTATTTCTTACGTTTTGTATCAACGAAATGTATTTCGTACATTTTGTATCAACGAAATGTATTTCTTACGTTTTGTATCAACGAAATGTATTTCGTACATTTTGTATCAACGAAATGTATTTCTTACGTTTTGTATCAACGGAAAGTACTCGTTACATTTTTCAATCATTGTCAACAACGGATTTTGGGATATGTTTTTAATTCTGATATGTTTCTGAGTTTATTCTGGAGTTGATGCTTTAGGAAACAATATACACAACTTGATTCCATTACGATGTCGAGTCATGCAATCGCACCATCAACAGCTCAAAATCACTATACTTTGATATACAAGGAGCCATACGTGAACAATAAGTTTTTTTTCACTTGCGTCAAGAAATTATTGCCTCAGATTGAAAATCATGTTCAATCTCATTACTTTACTACAGCATACAATTTAATACCCACAATTTGTGTCCCGAAATACGTCTAGCATTTCATCAACAATACAATAATGTTTATTTTCTCTCATACATGACGATCCAATCAAAATGATTGTTTGCCATATTATTGAAGGCTTTAGTAAAAGTTGAAAAGACACATATACGATGGTCATTATTTCCAGTCGCATCATTTTTAAGTCACTCTAAAAGTGGAACACATTAATAACATCTACAATAAAAATTCTGTTCCAATCCCTTGTGATGCGTTTCGAAAATCCTCGGAAGCACCCTGGAGTTAATAAACTAAACAAATAGCAGTCACGTACCATACACACATCAAATGCTATCGTAGAAGCCTCTGTATGTCAAGTACGAGATCACAACAAGTGCTGATGTAACTCACTATACCTTAGCATTCATATCAAATTACATTTGTTGCTCTGCACATTTGTTTACTAAGCCTTGAAGCAGGACTCTTGAACGGGCGAGTATCATTGCATGTCACTCATGGATCAATTAGAGCGACACAGTTCCACTCTTTTGCTGAACTGAAAATGAGGAGGAAAAATATAACTCGCAATTTCACTAGTGCGAGGCAGGCAGCTACAGCGAATAGAGACATGTAGGCATGCCTGTTAAATTAATTCAATGAGACACACGTCGTTGAAATACTTGATCCTCTGAAACCGGTGAGCTTGAAATTAATTCAAGCCTGGGACATGCGAGCTTGTTGGAGTCAGTCCACGAAGATACGCATGCATACTAAAATTAATCTACTGAGACAGCCTTACCTACTAAAATTATCATACGAAGGTTGGCAGCTCTGCCAGAATTCATACCTACTTATGATGAAAATAAATTAGCAAATGAATTAGAACCTAATTAATTTGATAATTTATTTTCATCATAAGTAGGTATGAATTTAGCATTAGTTAGAATTCGTTATAGAATTTTGTTAAGATCTGTCCAGGCAGTCATGAACAGATATGACAAGAAGACCCTGATGAACTTTTTAGGCTCTTCAGAGAATTAAGAGCTGACTAGGCTTCATTTTCTTCTTGTAAATCGAGGTCACATTTGTACCCTCAATAACACATTCGTTTATAGTTTAAAATTTTTGACAGAAATCTAAACATTTCGCTTATATTAAAACGAGTTTTTCTCTAAGAAGTTTTGTGCAGTTTTCCTGTATGACGTTTTACAACCTAATTGTTGTGTTTTATTATGATAGTTTCGTAGATTTTATTGACTAGCTTTGTCAGATGAAGCTTTCCCTCTCTTGAGGAAAGACATCGGATATTAGACCAGGACATATTTTGCAAGATCTATAGCAATAATAAACTAGCTTGCGTAATGGATTTTACCCCGCTACTTCTGAAGTGAGATGCACCTACCAGTCCAAGTCGAAGGACATTTTCTAACTCGCAAAATTCTTACTTTTTCTGTCGATGACTGAGTAAAATTAGTTTGTCGTTACAGGCAACAATGTTGAAGCTAGAAATGACCATAACAGGTCAACCAAATAAAATCCCAATTCTCTACGGTGTATCATTTTTATTCGTCTACGACGTAGGCCAGCAGATGTACTCCCGATGCGATACCAACTGATGTACGATCTTTCTTTATCTATGCATAACTTTAGTTCAGAAAGTTACGCACCTTAATATGCAAGCTTTATCCACCAACGTATTAACTGAGAATTATAGAGCAGTCATGCTGGTTGCTGTCATGCTGGTTGCAGTCATGCTGATGTAGTCATACTGGTCGCAGTCATACTGCTTGCAGTCATGCTGGTTGCAATGATGCTGATGTGGTCATACTGATTGCAATCATGCTGGTTGCAGTCACGCTGGTTGTAGTCATACTGATGTAGTCATACTGATTGCAATCATGTTGGTTGCAGTCATGCTGGTTGTAGTCATGCTGATATCGTCATGCTAGTCGCAGTCATACTGCTTGCAGTCATACTGCTTGCAGTCATGCTGGTTGCAATGATGCTGATGTGGTCATACTGATTGCAATCATGCTGGTTGCAGTCACGCTGGTTGTAGTCATACTGATGTAGTCATCCTGATTGCAATCATGCTGGTTACAGTCATACTGGTTGTAGTCATGTTGGTTGTAGTCATGCTGATATAGTCATGCTGGTCGCAGTCATGCTGCTTGTAGTCATGCTGGTTCCAGTCATGCTGGTTGCAGTCATGGTGGTTGCAGTCATGGTGGTTGCAGTCATGCTGGTTGCAGTCATGCTGGTTGCAGTCATGCTGGTTGCAGTCATGCTGGTTGCAGTCATGCTGGTTGCACTCATGCTGGTTGCAGCCATCAAGCTGCTAGTTGCCTTCATTCTCCTTCACAGTCTAGCAATGAATATTATGGTAAATGTTCTCAAGCGATGAAATTTGTACAAGCAAATGAGAGTCGTAAATTTGAAATTCTAGATTTATGCTTGCTTGATTCCGACCTTTATATTATGGACTCTTCGGACTTCCACACCTCTTGAAGGATTGCTGAATGCACCTGAATAGCTACTCGTTGCAGCTTATCTTCGGTTTCTCCATCATTTAAATCTTATGAAATATTTCTGTAATGTGATTCAAATAAATTCTTCTCATATAATTTTGCTTATACTACGTAACGAGAATGATCCAACGCTCGAGATGTATAACGATGTTTTTAAAACACGATACTTCCTTTCTATTGCCACACGATTTCACTTGGTAAAAAAGACGTTCTTAACATTAACGAAGCGTTATTTATTCCTTTCAGAAACACGAGTATTAACAATAGAAATTTCAAAAATACAAACCGAATTCAACTAGTTTTCCAAACGAGCACAATAAGTATTCAGTTGTTTGGCGCTAAGTAACTGAGGACTCTTGTTACCAGGATCGAACTGGATGAGGCCAAGTGATTGAAATGATGGCAGACACGGGGGTCTCCAGCCTCATGGCACTTAAATTATTGGCGTCGACAGTAGCGATCTTTTCTATTCAGAGTTGCTCAAGTTAAAAGGAAACTTTTTCTCCACCCGAAGAGGCTTTATTTTCGTCGTGGAGGATGAAACTGATGGTTCAGGCACGTTCAGCAGCATTTTTACAGCATTAAAGTTCAATAGTTCGCTGCTCACGTACCAAAAAATGTCCACAAAAACTCGGCTACAATAGAGAAATACTCGTTCCAGTATCATGTTATCAAACTCATATATTTTGTAATAAATAATTTCGACTATTTTGTTACGGCAATATTGTTGAAGGGGTGTGGACACTATGAAAAGCAGCTTTTAAAGAACGTTAAAAGCTCTTACAAATCTTACGAGCATCTGATATATTTGTTTATTTGCGTTACAGCTGAATGAATATGAAAGTACATAAACTCAAGCATTACTTTGTTGTCTGACATATTTTGCACTAACTCTAACCTCCATCTATTGACCCCGTAAAGTTCTCTGGGCGTAATTGTCGATTGTGAAAGCCCTGTAACACTGGAGTTATGGTTGATTGACGGTGATGAAAATTCTTTAGCGATGGTGATAACCAAATTTTGAACACGCAAGCTAATGAACTTGAGTATGAGTTATGTTAAAACTTCTATTTTTGTCCTTTATTTTAAGTATCGTACAAATATTTCCCTTTGAGAGTCTCGCAATAATTTTCAAAATAGAGAAGCTATTTAACGTTGAGCGTGACATATGAGCATCACAAGATGATTACGCGATTCAACACCTACCGTCCCTTGAAACAGGGTTCAGCTGAAAAAGCTAAAAATCATTGTGTCAGTTCAAACTTACACTAATTTACCAAGTTTTCGATCTATGTTATTCACATTCTTCAGACTACAATAAAGTTTAAAAGTTTATGAAGGTTATGAATGCTTGCTGAGGGCAAATAAAGAGTGTTTCACCATCAAAACGGCATCAAAATGTTAATCAAGGTAGAAGCTTTAGCTCGTTTTCTAAAACAACAGGAAAATTACAGTGGATAAATGGTTACCCACTTGCATAATTCGTGTCAAAAACAAGAGTCCCCACGAAAATGCTCAAATTTACGCCCAGTGCTCTACAATGGTCTTAGGCACGCGTGTCTTTTGTTTTGTTCGTTTGTAAACAGTACTTCAAGCAGAAATGCTTCCACAGCAAGAGCTGAAAAATTGTTGCCCTAAAAACTGTTGAAATAAGCAGCCGTG
Organism: Trinorchestia longiramus; assembly: GCA_006783055.1. Classification (NCBI taxonomy): domain Eukaryota; kingdom Metazoa; phylum Arthropoda; class Malacostraca; order Amphipoda; family Talitridae; genus Trinorchestia; species Trinorchestia longiramus. Next base: position 315,140 of record VCRD01000348.1, on the reverse strand, counting down.
ACACAAAGTAGTTCAATGTGTGTGTAAAGCTGAATTCAATGTATGGGAACGATAAATAGAGACTAGTACATCCAGTGAGTCTATTCCTGGTCAAAAGCGATCTACTCATACCGAGCGAGCTGTGTATGTGATTTTGAAGAGAGTGAATTAAAATCTTTGCAAAACCATGAGGAAACCAGTAAGACAGTTCTGAATTTCAGGATCAACTACGCACAGGATATTTCTTAATGACCGTAAGGCTTACGGCACACAAAAAGCAATCCAGACTGTTACTTTCAGCAACTGGCAAGCAAAAATGACATGATAAGGACAATAGGGTGTTGGACGAGATCCAACACGCCATGAACCACGTGTTCAGCCGGTCCAACAGAAGATTTTCATCGTGGAGACAGTTATCAACACTCAGTACGATAGACTGTAGGCACATGATGCAGGAAATTTGCCTGGAGGTAGCCATACTCATTTCCACCGTGTGAAACCAACTGGAGTAATGGTGTGAGCCGCAGTTGATCCAATGGATTATAGTCTCCTTTGATCTTCATCAAGGAGGGTGTCAAGATGAACACGGAATTTCACATCAAAATATTGACGGAAAAAGCGTTAATCATGATCACTGATATTTTTGAAAGCCGTTACGTTTTCACTCAGGACGGTGCTCTACCTCACAGATCTAATTTAACCCAAAAGTTCGTAAAAATCATTCCAGCGAGTTTTGAGATAAAAATATATAACCACCCTCACTTCCAGAAATCAACTTCATAGACTTTGCTATCTGGTTCTTCTTAAAAAACGATGGCTCGGCTAAATCCTACTCAGGTGTGGCTGCTCTGAGAGATCCCCTTCTTGCTTCATGGTCTGCTTTGAATAAAGAAGTAGGACTTCATTCATGTCACTCAGTTACCAGTCGTTTGATGCCTATTGCCAAGTCAACAAGAGGTCAGTTTGAAATGTAATTGTTCTGATATATTAACAATATACGCTTGAACCTGTGCGCCAAATATCATTATCCTACATCAAATACATTTTAAATAATAACAAATATTCAGAGGGTAAACATTGACGGGACACCCTGTAGAACATGACAACAGTTGGAAGTAGTTCATAAAAGCTTACACATAGAAATTTCAAAGCCACAACATACATACGAAATTGAAATATAAATCCAGGATATCGATTCAAGTACATAGACAAACTTGAATTATGGTTATCCCGATGCGTGTTGTACAGGGTGTTCAGTAATTGAAGGGTGGACAGCACTAGTGGACTACTTGCATTTTTTCCCGTGGGAAAAAAATGCAAGAAGTCCACTAGTGCTGTCCACCCTTCATATAGTAAACTACTGGATCGTAATCGCCTCTGTCAGCGCTGTGTTAGCGACAGCACGGGAATGGACTACTTGCATTTTTTTCCAGTGGAATATATATTATATTTACCACGGGAAAAAATGCAAGTAGTCCACTAGTGCTGTCCGCCCTTCAATTGTCGTTACAACTTTTTTTGCCCACATTTATTAATTAAATCAAATTATACATATGAAACTAAAAAACATGTTATTAAACCATTAATATTTTCGAATATCTATAATTTATTCAATATGCTTTCCATCAGTGTCGATAACCTGCTGCAAACGTTTGGAGAATGCTTGACATGAGTCACGAATGATTGTTTGGGGGATTTTTGCCCATTCCTCCTCAGCTCCTTTGCTTCTCCCTGGTGGATTTTTAACTACCTTCCCAGTCTCTTTGAATCGCTTAAGTGTTCTCCAAACCAGCATTCTGTAGACATTTAGTGATTTGGCAATGTCCCTCTGTGACTTTCCTGACTTATGCAACTCTACAATTGCTATTCTATTATTTCGATCTTTAGCCATTATCTGGTAAAAAGTGTCTGATAAAAGTTTAGATTATATTTAAACATAAATAGAATAATTGTAACAAAAAATATTGAACACCCTGTACGTGTGGCATACTTGTAGACTAACGAGGTGTCTGTTTTTGTTTTTCACCTTTCAAAAAAAATTGACTAGTTGATGCCTGTGGAATGAAATTTTTCTACAATAGACTTAATAACTCACTAACCACTTTTTAAGCTTGGCTGATAAAAATACTTCAGCATTCAATTCAAGGTGTTTCATGCATACTTTGTTGATAAAAGTATCAAACAGTCCAACATATAAACAATGAACATGTACATACTCCAGATCTGAGCCAACTTCAGCAGTGTTACAGCCTACTAATAATAATTCACATGTGTACATGTGTAAGTGCACTTATGAAAAATGCGTCAACCATTAATGTTTCCAATAATTTTTAACATGGACATCATTGCATACATACTATAACGTTAAACAAAACAATAAAGATTACAAACCAGAAATACGATAAAGTATAACGATCGAATACAATGAAATGTAGTAGCTTTAAATTCAGTGAAAGGTTATTTTATAAATAAATTAAAAATATCAAATTAAAAATAATTAAGTTTATGTGATAACGGAAAATGAACCCTGGGGTGTGTAGTCTAAGCGAATAGTTTAATTCAAGTGGTTCCTGAAAAAAATGGGTTGTTTATTTGATCTGAATCTTTATTAATACTTATTCTTTATTTAAACTTAACTGCCTTGAAGTAAATCTGACAGGATATGCATAGTATGAAGGCATATCCTGTCAGCTAGGATATCTAAATCAGTCAAGCTCTGAATAGTTGTTTTCAGACACCTACAAATGCGTATATTGTTGATAGTGATCATAAATAGAAAATTCTAGGAATAATGTTCGTAAAATATAAGAACTTACTAAAAAAATTTTCGCATAATTTTCATTCAATAACAAAAGCATCGTACCTCGTCCAATTAGATCTTCGCTTTAATGTTAATACTTATGAAATTTTGCCACCACTGATAAAAATCAGCGTTAATTGAACAAAGTTAGTCAGGGATTATGCTCTGTCCACTTTTACTCTTTTTTGCACTGTTTCAATTTTTTTATTTTTGTACAGAAGGAAAGTTTGAAATTCAAGCAGTCACTTTTCCATTGACTTCGACAGAAAAATCTGCCTAAACCTTGAATTTGACAGACACGTGTTCAATATTCATGAATTATATCATGATAGCTTTCATGTGAACTCTCAGAGTACTTGTTTATAGACTTCTATGACTTGCCTTCATGGAATGAAGTTGCTGTCCTCATCTTCGCAGATTTTAATTTGAGGTTTTAACGTGTGTTTGAAAGCCTCATTTCATTTATTATTTCAAATGAATAAACATGAAAATAGCAGCAAGAATTTTCGAACCCTTGAATCTATTCAGCAGGAAAATATTAGTACGCTGCTTGCATCATCATCATCAGTCTTCGTAATGCTCTAGACTAAAGGTTGACGTAATATAACAGAAAAGTAAAAATAGAAAAGCCTACCAAAAAATGTACCTAGTACGTGCAAACTCAAAATAAAAATCAGTATAAGAAACATAGTAAAATTTAAGGTAGTTTAAAAATGCGTATAGCTCATTTTTAGCTGGCAATAATGACGCTCAGACTCAATTAGGTCAGTGAAATATCCCATCTTTTGCTTCATATATAATCGTCGCTCAAAATAACTTCGAGACTCTCACTATCATCTCGTTAATTTACTTTGAATTGATTCTCTTTACATGAAAGTATATTTGAAATATATTCCTTGTATTTCGACATATTGCAGTACCACATCAACATATACAGTTGATATTGTTTTCATTGTATAAGTATTGAATTAAATTAACAAACAGGAAATGCGTATTCGAGTGCTCACGGTTGCGGTGCTGTGAGGCAAGATGTATGTAAGCGCTGAGCTTCACACTAAGCATACAATTAACACTCAGTTTCTAGAGAAAACACGTAGTGATGAATTATGTAGTGATGCAAGGCTTCTGTAGTAGAGCCGAAACTGGCATTTGCAGATGAGAGCAGTAAGAACTTTCGATTTGAAACCACAAAATACACACATCGTATTGAAGTTCTAAGAATACACTGTTAGCAGAATGCGTGAGTGCTTATCAACTTGATCGAACTCGACATTACAATTACGCATAAATTAAACAAATACTTAAGTTTAAATTTGCATCCTTTGCAGATGTTATAGTTTTCCTGCAATTTAATGCGAACCGTGGTACAGGGCGCGGCAACATAACTGCTTTTTTTTCAAAGCGAAATGCTTTTAAAAAAAGCAGTTATGTTGCGGCACTCTGTATTTTGAGTAGTGATGTTGTACTAGAAAGCGTCTTATTGACACTCTTAAAACGAGACACAATTTTCCTCAGAAAATAATATAAAATCCCAAAAATGGGCTCATATAAAAGACAGTTTCTCTTTCAGAGCATCTGCCGGTTTAAAATATCTATATTTCCCGAAAATATGTCGTATTGAGCGTGCTTTTGTAGAGGCGTAGACCGCAATAAAAAATCTCCGATGCAAGCATTATTTAATAAAAAATTCTCCTTGCTCAAACCTTTGTATCCTTGTAGACGCTGGGACTCTGCCTGCAATAAACAATATTGGGCTACAGTCTACACGTGTTGTATTGCATGTATGCCTCCTAACTTAAGTGAAGGGCTACAGTCTACACGTGTTGTATTGCATGTATGCCTCATAACTTAAGTGAAGGGCTACAGTCTACACGTGTTGTATTGTATGTATGCCTCCTAACTTAGAAGGTAAATATTGTACTCCTTAGTTCAAGCTCCTCACACAGAAACCACTCTCCAAATGAGGAAAGTAATCAAATGTTCAAATTAAGAGCATTGTGGAAAAATGTAATGACATTTTTAATATTTTTTAAAGTTAATAAACATGGATACATCTACTATTCAGTGACTATCACTTTACTATCCACCAAGCAGTTACGCGTCGTGAAGTCGACAGCAATAATGCAGAGTCTAGTCTGGATGAGAAACCTATTAAAATCTGCGTTCAATCACGAGCCAATTTTTAGAATAAAATCAATTACGCTCATAATTAAGTTCGGGCTTTTTATAGGTTTGGTATTCAAAGGAGACTGTGCCTGAATACCGTCGACAGTATTTGAACAAACTTAAAGCAGCCTGAATACTGTAAGCTAGTGTTGCGAAGAATCGAACTTTTAGATTGTGCTTAAAGTAAATTCTAAAGAGGCGTTTCAAAATAGGTTTAACACCACAATTAAATGGCGAGGGTCTTCGTGTTTTTGAACAAACTTAACGCATAAAAGTAAGTTGAATTTTTCGAAAGGGCGCATGCGGACAAAGGCTCAGCGAATAAGAATGAGGTGGAACAATTTTAAGCCAAACCTGCTACTTTACTTTTCGAAAGCCGTTGAAAACAACATCTGAAATGAGTAAATGAATTTACTTTGGAAACTTTACAACTCATAGAGTTAAACTTTTCCACGTAACATCAACTGGCCGTGTACTGAAAATGAGCGCTTAAAAATCTTCAACAAGAAACTTGTAAAAATGTTTGCTTAAAAATTTTGTGCATGTCAGTGGCAACCGAAGTTACTTTAAAATCATAGCCTTGCAGGATTAGAATATTCAAGTTTTGGTAAATAGACTTAGAAATGAACTGTTAAATTTGAAATTTTACGATAATTTTTTGGGCTACCTGGAAAGTGCTCACTGATTCTCTATGTAAAAATACCGAGAAAAAGAAAGAAAGGAGAAGTGCCTATTATACAGAAATGCTTAATATTATAAACAGGTTTTTCAACTCCTTACAAGAGATAAGTGTAAGTTCAACATTAATTTCGTTTCATAAATTCATTGCCCTTGCCATTATTAAGATCGAAGACCTGATGGAGCGTTTGCATTGTGCTCTATTGCTGATGGGAAAAAATAAATACAACAACAACTGTCTGAAAATTGAGCGCTGCGTGTAGGAATGGCTTGATAACTGAAACATTTTTTAGAATTAGGGAGTACTGTGTAGAATTTTTCGTATTTTCAGACGGTCTTACATAAATAATATCGTAACATAATATGATAACGTAGGAAATAACATAGGGAGCAATTCATTATGTATAAAATAGGACTTTGGGAGGGAAGGTTTCGGCGGAAGATCAGCCACAGAAGACAGATAAAAATATCTCATTTGAATCAAGAGCAGCATATAAATGTTAAAAATAGCCAGCGTGATGATTTTCACATAAAGTACATTTCATGAACACATGAGGTTAAATATACTTCTTCAGATATCCCAGACACAATATATCCTATCCTCAATACTAACAAAAGCCGCACTTTCAAATTTTTGTTTCATTATCTGCATAATTCCCTCAATGAAGAAACATATGACACTACAGATACTATAAAAAATATTTACACAGGTTCTTAATTACATGAGTTTATGTAAGTCAGAAAGTACATTGTTATGGTCAGTTGAATCCTGAAGGAATGTCATGAGTGAACAAATATCAGACGTGTCACCATCAGTCATGATTTAAATTTCTGCTGAAAATATTTTTGTTACATGAACAATTGAAAATACTCACAGACTTCCTGAAGAATAATTCAAGTCTAAACATCTAACGTGACGTTAATTGAAAAAAAGTGCGTAAAAATGGCTTTATTATTTTTTTACAGCATAACAATTAGTTATGTTGTAACTAATAACAATTAGTTATGTTGCAACATAACTAATTGTTAACTCTATCTTTATTAAATACATAAGCATTTTTAGAGTCGTATCTTAACGCAATGTTATACCTGGTTCACTATTTTGCATCATCACTTATCCTCCTTCATTCCCCGCTCCTCTTGACCGATTAGTTGCCTATCGCTCAGTAATACCGACTACTCGAAGATGAAATAGTGAACTAAGTCGAGGTAAACTCGGTAGTTCAGGGCTCGGTAGTTTGGTAAGATGAAGATTTGCCCAGTTCTAGCAGCCCTTTGCATGCATCAGAAGTGTGATGTACTTGAAAGTTGCAATGAATTAAAGGACAGGTAGTCACGGCTTCAGTGTGAAGAAAAAACTATCAGTACATTCTATGCAAAATAACTGAGGCCAAAAATTACTGGGCAGCGGTTCATTGTCACTGAAGTGTCGCTATCCATAGCAATCTTATTCAGATATTTGGCACACGAGTCCGTGATATTTTTCTACGCAAATGTTGCCGAAAAAATGCACACGCGAGTGTTCGCCGTGGTTAGATGTTAATAAATAAGTTAAAATTCTGGGTGTTTGTGAACAGTTAACCCTATATCATCTTAGCTGGAGTAGTAGTAATAATTCGATTAGCTTTGAAGCCTATATAATGTCAATTCAATTGTTCGTTTTTGGTCTGTTCATTCCATTTTTGTTCGAAACAGTTTTGATCTAAGACCATTATTCCATTCACTATTATTCCATATTATTTCATAAGACTGCTTCCGAATAAATGCCTATTTTTACACTAAAGACACTGAGTGAAATTCGACACATGCGACGTGGCAAGTTAATATTCATAAAAAAGTTTTTCAGGACATCATTTTTTCGAAGTTTAAGCTCTAAAGTGTCGCAACTCTTGCACAGCACCGGGAACTGCAAATAAAAGACAAGCTGACTCGTTGCTTAAATTAAGACGCTCTTGCGAAGGCTACATGACAGAAACTACGGAATAACAACCATGATGAGCGAGGACAGAGCGAAAGATGAAAGGCGGAGGGAAAATGATACACCAAATGAAATCAGGGCCAGAAAAAGGAGTTAGAATGACTGATAATTCAATAAGCAAATTTAATAATTCTAACGTTATGCTTGCATGGCGAGCTACACTATACAGTATGTACCGAATAACTGGCGCGTTCTGTGTTCTCCGGCACGAATTAATCGTTGTTAGTCGTGTTTAGTTTCTATGATGATCAGCATCCATTGTATTTCGTATGTTCGAGCAAGACCTGCCGCCTATCTTACGTTTGCAACGTTGGTGACACTGATTTACGAGCGAGACAATTTGTCTAATATATTTCATTTTGTTAGGAAGCTGCTCTCGTCCTCTGTTTTTGTTTGCACGAAACATTTTTCTCGAGAGTTTCTACCTTGTTGTGAATTCTACGCCCTCCAGAATTTCCCTACGAAAACTTCAATATAGGGAAGTAAATATTATTGGAGAAATAAATATTTCTAAAATGAATAAAAAAACGTTTATGTTTTGTAAAATCTTTACAGCAATGATAATATAAGCATCTCATTCACCTTTGCACACTGTCAAAATTTAAAATCTCAACACAGGAAAAAATGTCTCTTACTTTAAATTAACAAAAAAGTATCAGTAACGCTTCAAAATATGAAAAATAAATTATTGATATACAATTTTTCATAAAAAATGCTTGTGTACATAATGTTTACAGTTAATATGAAACCCTAGTAAATTGTGAATTTGAGTGTGAAGTTGACTTACCACAGTAGATGCATGACATCCTAGGATGTCGGATTTCATTCTGTCGTTTAAGGATGTTGAAACTTAGAAAAGAGCCGAGAAATGACAAGAAAAATTTTCAAAAATTAAAATCTGTTCAAGGTCGAAATCATTTGAAATCCGAACGCTGATTGGTAAAAATCTAAAAATTGCACAGCTTTGTAACATGGTACAAAGGTAAATTTAAAATTGCACAACCTCGCAACATGATACAAAGTTAAATTTAAAATTTTACAATCTTGCAACATGGTACAAAGTTAAATTTAAAATTGTACAACCTTGCAACATCATACAAAGTTAAATTTAGATCTGTAGAACCTTGCAACATGGTACAATGTTAAATTTAAAATTGCACAACCTTGCAACATGATACAAAGTTAAATTTAGATCTGTAGAACCTTGCAAGATGGTACAATGTTAAATTTAAAATTGCACAACCTTGCAACATGATACAAAGTTAAATTTAAAATTTTACAACCTTGCAACATGGTACAAAGTTAAGTTCAAAATTGCACAACTTTGCAACATAGTACCAAGTTAAATTTAAAATTGTACAACCTTGCAACATGATACAAAGTTAAATTTAAAATTGCACAACCTTGCAACATGGTACAAAGTTAAGTTCAAAATTTCACAACTTTGCAACATGGTACAAAGTTTCCGTATGATGAAATTTCATGAATAAAGATGGAGAAATTTGCATGAATAGTGCGCCACGCTCTTGGAACCAATGTAAAAAGAAAGTGTTGCCAAAAATATTATTGTTTAAGGTGAATTTTGGTTTGTAAGCACAGTAAAAAATATATTGATGCAACTTTTAAAATAAGAAAAACAGGAAAAGACTTCGATAGAAAAAAACGTAACTAATAAATGCAGAATTATTTTCATTTGATAACTGGCTTCTTATTGTCACGTTTTCGTGAATGGGTGATTTAACGCGCAATATGATTTTGCATGTATATTTGGCCTACACAATGATATCTTAAATGTTCAATTTTTGTTTTGACAATGCTTCTCCTAACATTGGATATTTATTTTTCTCTTAAGTGGTTAGGTGATGAGTAAACAATGATTCATTCGCTTTTTACGTACCAAACATAAAAAAATGTTCATGAATTTGTGTCGGAGTAATACTCGTAAAGAAGAAATCTTGAATGAGATTTCATAAAAGGACAGAATACCCTTTTTGAAATCCGCTTCATGCTTGAATTGAAAAGTTGTCTTCCCTTACAAATTGTACTGATTTCAATCACTCAAAAATACTCATACTTTTGGAGCTACAGATTCTAAATATGGGCTAGCTATAAAACCTTTTTTACCAAAAATCAATTGCAGTAGAAGCGAAAATAAGTGATTAATGTCAGTAAGAATGCTAGTCAAAGACTGACCGGACAGTACTGTGTTTTTTACAGAGTTCACTAGAAATTGAAATTACGCTTCAAAACGGTGCTTACTTACACATACTAATAGATGTCATTTTCATTGCGTGATGGAACTTCCTATTCTTAGATCACTTACCAGTGTCCTTGATTCCGCTGCCTAAAAGAATCTGCGCCATCAGCTCCGCCTTTTTCTGCAACTCAGCAAATTTTAGAGTGACAAGGACGTCCTGCAGGTTGACACGTGCCATGTAATATTGAGGAGGCCCAGTGCAGCGGGTACCAATGTTGGCTCCCGTGGTGATGTCATGCACCTCTTGAAGTAAAATGTCCTGTTGTTGTCCTTCAACAGAACTGGTTTTCTGAAACACAGGCGTATTATCATTTTTCGGGGAGGATGAATGAAAATTGCGTCCAGAGAACAAGATGGAAGAGAGAGATACAGTTCGTAGATAAAGGCTTCAAACAATAATACGCCCACAAACATTCGGCACTCCGTAGGATCTCTGACACACACTTGCAATCTCTGTAGACATATTTCTCAATTCTATCGCTCCTCTCACACCATCTATCAGCATCTTGATCAGCCTCTAAAACACTTTCACTGCACTTTTGACTTCATCACTTTCTTAACCAGCTCTTACTCGCTCATTCTCTCATATGACTTAATATCTTAATACACTGCTCTTATCATATCTTATAACTCACAACACGTCTTGTTCTTTCGTCGCATTGCACTTTTCAATCTCTGTGCTAGAATGGCTCTCAAGCGTCTTACATCTAACACATTTAATCTTTTTTTAACGCCTCTCACATCCAACGGTTCAACGCCATATAAAGACATCGGAGTTTCCATACTCTAATACGAGTAATTTTTGGTATTCAAGCCATGACACATGCACAACAAAATCCTTTAGTGCTCACCATTTCTGGTGTTTCTTTCCTTCTTCACCGGATGACCCACTTCCACCCATCCACTTTCAGTGATACAATTTCTTCATTTAATATTTCATTCTCTATTCAAGCATTTTGATTCCTTTAGCATCTCATCACTTTATTGAAACTCACCTTCCTTTTTTGAGTCATAATATGGTGCATCCGTCCGTTCTATTCTAATACCAATAGAGATGAGTTATTATTTCAAGCAGTAACTAAGGTGATGGGTTTACTTGTATGCTCAGTCTGTATTTATATGTCCAATCAAAAATTAATCTCAACTCTTGGAAGGCCTATAACATAACAGAATTCAAGCACCAATAATGGCAGATCCTTTTCGAAATCGCTTATTGCTACTGAATCTCTAGTAAACAAACCTTGACTTAGCGTACATTGTCCACCATCCACTCAAATTCGTTCAAGACCTCCACCAAAAAAGCAAACTTACAACGCAGTCCAGGTGCACATTCGACGACATTGTCAAACAAACAGCCACCACAAAGAACTTTGTCGTAACGTACACTCGGCACCAGTCGCTGAACAATATTATTGTAAATCTCGAAGATTCATGTTTAAACATGTGGTATATTTCTGATGAAATGAAGTAAATGATATCAGAGTTGTACCTCAACTCAAATGTTTAGCATTTTATTTTGATCCAATTTTGTCAATAACCTAACAGGAAAAATTTTATTTTGCAAAATGTAGTTCACATGAGATCATTTTATCTAGCATAAAAACTGACTAATTAATTATTACTAAATAAACACTCCCGACTTCAAGTTGTCAGATCTAAATTGATTTCATCGATCAGTACTGGGTTGTTCTAAAGTTCTGTTACACTTTAATATTTTTATTTAAAAGTCTCCAAAATTACGATTTATAGGAATACAAAAACAAACATGGGTTTTCCATACATTTATTAGGATTATTACAATACTATTTTTCAATTTGACCTTCAGCAGCAATGATACGGCTCAGACGAGGGCGGAAACCCTTGCAAACTTTGCGGATGTGATCTTTTCTCATTGTGGCTCATGAATGCTTAACGGAAGACTTCAATTCCTCTACACTGTTGTGGCGAACTTTACATGCCTTGCTCTCAATATGCGTCCAGACGCTGTAGTCGAGGGGGTTCAGGTCAGGCGACTGTGGCAGCCAGAAGTCCTTAGGCCAAAAGTTCATGTTTGACCCCAGCCACTCTTTAACAGTTTTTGCGGTATGCGCAGGTGCGCCATCTTGTTGGAATACATTGTTTGTATGTTTAGTTATTTTTTCCATCCAAAGTCGGATTTTCGTGACAAGAACATCTTTGTAACCAGAGGCGTTTAGCCTGTAGCCTCATGGGAACCACACTGAAGGCATCTTTTCTCCATTCGATGCCACAACTCCAAGCATCATCACAGAGGCCGGATGTTTGGTTGTAGACACGCTCCGTAACTCAGAGATGTCCTGACCAAAGCTAACAATGCGATCATTCTGCTTGTACACAAGAGGATTGACCGAGAACGTCTTTTCATCTGAAAAATGATAATCCGATTGCCATGATTTTTCAGATCGTTAAGAAGGCATTTACATCACTCAAAACGCTTCTGCTTCATTGCTGCAGTTCGCAGGGGCTTTTTGACACGTTTTAAGCTCTTTCCCTTTCAATCTTAACAGCCCTTCTCACTGTCGAAAAAAAGATCTTTTTCCTGGCAAGATGAGTCATTTTGAACGTTGAATCTTTTTGAATGTTTTTCTAATGGTCTCTGTCTTCACAACTCGCGGTCTACCTGAACGAGGACGATATTTGATGGTTTCACCATCTCTCAAACGACTTGCAACTCTGTGTACTGTCATTCGACTGACATTAAGGCGTTTAGCAATGTCTGACTTCTTATGGGACGCATGTAGTAGAGCAGAGATTTCAATTCTCTTTGCCTTCATTGCTAATACTACTAATTATTATGGACGTACTTATAACTTTCAGATGAGATTGATAGCTTTACTATTCAGCTATTAAAAGAAATATTCCAATCTTTTGTAAATGATCATTAAATTTCTGAAAAAAAGTGCAATAGAACTTTAAAACAACCCGGTAAGTGAATTTTCGTAAATTAAAATTTCACTTAATGAAAACTAGCGTACTACGTACGCAGTATTTCTTAATACTCTTTCTCTAACCGATGTCATGAATACTTCATATGATCTATTTCACGAGAAAAACAAATCATCATTTTTTTATATGAATGTAACGAATGCAAAATGTAACTGCAAGCAAAAAATAATTTTCTGCGCAAGCAAGTAGATTTTTAAGATCAGGTTTTAAATTAAAATTCAAGGATTAACAAATATGTGTATTTCATTTATGTGAAACCTTACTGTCACTGAGAATCGGCGCATTTTCCATCCTCAAATGAAATACTGAGCAGAACAAGAAGAGAACTCGCACTGCTTTAAAATACTTTCGTGTCAAAATAAGATTGATGTTTTAGTTTTAAATGAAAAGCAAACTCCAGGTGTTTGAAGTGCCAGTTTGTTCCAAGCTTTCCCGTGACGCCCGGCAGCCACGACGGAAAACACAGATAATCAGGATTTAGGATAACAGCAGAATGCCCTGTTTTCAAACAGAAGAATTCTGTTCCAACGAATCTTTGATTTCAATTTCTGCATCGAGATGAAACGTGTTTTTCAGTGTCTGTTTTACGTCTGATCTTGTTGAACCAATTTCAAAGTCAAAGGAAAATTTTTCGAATAGATTTCTAGTTAAAAGGGAACATATACTTCCGGAAGCTCGTAGTGAATAAATAGAGTGAAGAAAGACATAGACAAAAAAATGTGCGAGGTTGGTTGAAGCCTAAAACGAATGTAATTATTCGATTTGTTCGTTATTTATTTCTAAATAACGTGATGTTCTACTGCTTAACGTTTAAATTGAGGAGAGGAGGAAATATTCAGTGTAAGAAACGATGCTAAGACTTTTGGGGTGACTACCTTTTAAAAAGGAAGTCCATACAACCTCCAGGTAGCTTTTATTGTCATGTGACGCTTGTAGAGCTTGATTTTTTCCTGAGATTTACTAAGCGTCGTGCATAACCTCGCTGTAAGATGTGGTACCTTCAAGTCCGGAAACGTTTGCGTTCCCAAACAGACACTCATTTTATGGGTCAAACATATTTTGAACTGGACGCTGGTCTTCCACTATATAATAATACACAGGTTGTTGCTTGCTTCCTTGGTCAGCGTCTCTCTGATACGTTCTTAAGGTTTTGAATAGGAGAAAATTCGGTAGGGTATACATGGATTGTAAGCATGCTAGTGGGGATACCATAGGCACATTTTTTAATGTTGAAACTCCTTCGTAAAGCCCGTGTCCACTGGCAAATCAAACAAAAAATCCAGTAAAAAACACGTGAATTTTCACGTGTGGGTCTACTAGTTTCAGATTTATAACAAAGTGCATATGTACGATTTTAGGTACACAATTATTTCGTAAGTAATATGAGTTTTTTGCTTACTCTATAAAGCTTTGGAAACCAGTCCGTTATGCATCTTCGCCTCTTTTCTCTTACCTAAATTTGCACCTGAACAAAATATCTAGAATAGGATCAAAGTTAGCAGCATCAAAATGTGGTACACACAAAGTTAACATAAAACAGCACATAGTTAGAAATTTTCATTCAATTAGATAATTCCCGTGGACATTCCATGGTTTAAAAGTGAAAATTTAGAATTTATCGATCCATAATTGAGTTATAAGCTTGATAAGATTTGTGTAATTTGAAATTATTAAAATAGAGACGAATGCAATAAAGATTTACGACGAATTATTGTATTTTGAATGAGTATTCTTCGTGACTATATACAAAACTTCCATTCTGTATCTTATCTACCGATAAAATGGCCTAAATGTTATCCAAGGAAATTCCAGGGTTTACAAGTGATAAAATCAAGCATCTATGAAATAAAATACATTTTTCAGTTGTACTCGTGGTACTATCGGAACCTGAATACTTTTCTTAAATATATACAGAACTTTTATTCTGTATCTCATCTACCAATAACCTGGCCTTGAAGGAGAAGAAAGCTAATAACGGGAAAAATGACGTATTTTATAGTAACCAGCACCTTTGATATCTACAATACAATATTTATAAAACATATACCCATTCTGATTTCAGTTCAGTAATTTTTTTTCAGTAATAGATATGAAATAATGGGACGGAAACACATAGAGAGAGAGAGACAGAAAAAGATATAGTGAGAGAGAGAGCTGGAGGAATGAGAGATAGTGAGAGAAAGAGAGATAGAGGGATGAGAGGTAGTGAAAGAGAGATGGAGATACACTGTCTATCATATAAGTAGATTAAAAAATTGGTCTTACCTTCTGCAGAAGAGCAAAGCTGTGAGTGGGGGCTGCAAAGAGGGACAAAAGCAGCAAGAAAGGCAGCCAGCCTGGTGAGAGACGTCTGTCAACTCCAGAGCCAGGACGAAGAGGTGATGAGGGCAAGAAATAGCGAGTAGGTCGATGGAGATCAATGCGAAGCCTTGCGTTAGAGAAGGTCGAAAAAATGCTACGAAGAGAGACTTGAAAGCGTTCACCGAATACGCTTTCAACTTTTACTGAAAAATGATGGTATGGGAAACGAGGCCAACGTGCTGCATAGTTGGAGCTGGAAAGTAGTTTAATGGCTTCAAAGGAAGGGCAAGTGTCATCCATCAAAGTTCCACGACCACGGCAGCTTGATTTCGACTGGATTAGAACCTGCTCTCTGAGGCCTCGTCGCCTAAGAGGATTAGGAGTGCCTAAGTCGTGGTTATTAGCTCCATTGGGAGCTTCGGTGGGAGCGGGTGTTCGATATAGAGGCTGCATAATTGACCAGTTTGAAACTAAGTAGCTAGACTCTTTCCTCATTCAGAGGCAAAGAATCTCAATAGCACGATCTATCAGAGGTTGAAAATCGAAAATACTTTACTGTTTTCTCCATCGAAGGCTTAGAATCTAGCTGACTAAATTGTTGATTCGTCATGGATCAAGTATCGAAAATACTCGTTCTTTGGTCAGTAAGAAGTAAGTATCGAAATACTTCAGCGTCTTGGCCTAAAAGTATTCGGTGTCATGGCTTCTGAGAGCCTTCGACCCTCAGAGCAAAGGTTGATGGATGGAGTGTTCTCATCTCTTAAGAACACAACGGGATCGGTTAGGTTAGGGTAGGATAGGTCAGGTTAGGTTGCATTCGTTAGCATGTGGAGCATTCACGTTTCTTCAGAGCAGTGCAGTGTTTTTATCAGTAATATGATGAAATATTATTAAACTGTCATTTTTTTAACATTCTTTGCTGGTGCATCGATGACGTGCAGTAGAGCAACCAGTAGCGTATCTTGAATCCTGTAGATGAAAAATGAACGCCATTATCATACAGCAGCAGGTACAATGAGCGACCAATATTTTATTAAATAATCTGCCCATTGTGTTCAGAGACTATGGCTGTGAAATTGACATCATCAGTATGAGCTAAAAATTAGACCTAAATGCGCTAATAGTAATAGTAATCACAATAATAATAGTAGTATTAATAATAATTGTAGTAAAATCAATAATATGGACAAAAATTATTAATGAAATGATCACAAAAAATTCTAAGATTTAAATAGGCAAGACGTTCACTTGAAAATTGATCTATGTTCGACTAGCCAAAATAACTGCTTCTAACTACACGCATGTCTCTGCAGAAACTGCTGTCATTAATCACGAACGGACGACCCCATTACTCTGACAGTTTATCAGTGACTGCAGAGGGCAGGACGGCAAAAGCCCGTTGTCTTAACGGGATATTGGTCGTCAAATGTTAAATCGATTGTTGGTTCCGGAGGCAGCAGTAAACTAAAGGCAGGACGCCTCCGTTAGTCGATACTTCATTGAGTAGCTCTCCAGATGGCAATAATTGGCCATCAGCTCACGCTAAGCTATCTGGCTCCGGCGCAGCCTTCATGCCTTACTAATTGACAGTAATACAGGGTGCGGCAACACAACTTCATTTTATTGAAAGGAACTTCCTTTGAAAAAAGGAAGTTATGTTGCCGTAGCCTGTAGAAATAAGCGACACAAATACAGTACTCCAAATAAAGCATTAACTAGACTTGTAAAATCAGTGTAAGAACTATAGATTAAAAACAAAGTTTTTCATCAAGTCTGGCTCTGACTCCGACCAAATTTTTTAATTTGCAATCAATTCTTAATCATAAATTTGGTAATTGATCGACAGAAGTTCAAGTAGTTTTCAGATTTCAGAAATTTGGTTCAAGATTTTAAGTGCGCACCCAAAAGTTGAAAAATAGGGCCGGCTTCATAACTTTGCCTGTGCAAACTTTGTATCAAGAACTTGCATTAAAAAACATACTATCGGCAAAAGTTTTTCACTGAAAATTAACTCAAAAAGAGCGTTAATATTTGCAACGAAAATCGACTTGAATTGCATGAACTTATTTCCTATTGTGAGAAAATGTATTAAAATAATTATACGGTATTCATTCAAGACAATCATATGAGGCCATTCTGAACTAGCACTGGTTACAAGAAGAAATTAGAAAATTGGCCGATTGCTATAGCAATCAGTATACAAATTTCAAATCAAAGGTGTAATTAATTCCATGATCGCAAGCTGATCTCAAATGAAGATATATTTTTCAACAACGTTGCTACGAAAAATTTTGATCGCCATAATTTATCAAGCCTGTTGTCTTTTCAAATAACTCTTCTTGTGTCCTCGTTGTGTATCATTGCGCATGCAAGAAATGAACTCTTCAAATCTAATGTTCCTCCATTGTGCATTATATTTTTCCCATAATTGATTTCGCGTACCTGCGTAACATTTTAAAATGCTGATCACACGATAACATCCCGCTGAAAAGTGTGATAAAACGTCCGAATGCATAAGCTGTTCCATTTAGTTCGCTCTAAAAAATAAGGCAGTCTTTCACATGGGACAGGTAGCATATGAGAAATATTACTTTTGATGCTTATCTCGACCAGTAATTTTACGTGTGTCTTTCTTTTTAAATGTTTTATCCCAAGAGATTTTGAATGCATTTGGTGGGTGCATCGCAAAGAACTAGCAACATAATGCACAAAAATTCCGCTTTCTTAACTTGTTTGATAAGAGTAACGCAGGTCTGTACCAAGTGTCAGTTTCAACTTCCTCATTTGTTCCTGCCAGAAGACGTCATTAGGAGCTTTTGTTCCCGTTGACGCTAGACAAAACTCCTGGTTCTTTTGTCGCTCAAAAAGTGGGGAGCGGTTATCAGTTCGCAAAGCGTTGTAAAACGGACCGAATGGGTTTTTTAAGGGGCTTCGAAGATAATGAGTTCTATTCGAACGAACTTCAGCGACGAGTTCTTTAAATCCACTTCAGCAACCTCTTTTCTTCTGGAAGGAAATTTTAGATATCTAAAGTACACTACAATTTAAAAAAGGGTTATAAAATTACAGAAGTGAACAGTATATGCTAAATAAAGTTGGTGATGGAGACAGAAGTTAAAATTCCACAGGCAAGTTTTACATGTAAAAATATAAAAAAATTACAGTTAATGCAGAAGAGATGCCAACTTTCTCAAACTATTTCGCAGGCTTCTGTAACTACTTAACGAGCTCTTGTGGCCTGATATAACATCCAATAGCACATGTAAATGCTGTGTTAAAAATACAATGAAGTTAAACAACGCGTTGTTCAAGTCACCACACAAACGAACTTTTCGCGTGGTGTTTGTTCCTACAAAGCTCAAAAACTTTCTTTATAAATATGGATTTTCCTCAATGTTGAAGTAACAAAGAGATTCTTCACGGTGTTTACTCAAAGTTTATTAACTTAGGCGCTATGAATTTCACGAAGGGAAAAAGGAGCAGGCATTTCTTCTGAATATCATGTGAACGTGTGCATAGAAATTCCTTCTTCGGTCAAGTATATCCTGAATTTCATGATATATTGTATATTTTTTGAACAGCAATACGAATGTTTATGCAAGTGTTCGAATGAACGTGAGAGTTCACTCAGAACTGCAAGGAATAACTTGCATGTTGATAGCCGTAGAGATACAATGAAACTTTAATTGAAAGAGTAAACATGGCAGTTTTTCCATACCCTTACATCATTGTAATTTCAGAAATCAAATCTCCTAAGTGATGGCAATTTGTCCCAATATTCACCGCACCCAGCAGCCCAGAACTGCAGCTGCATTTTCTCCGCATGACCTCGCAAACTGAATCATTCTGCAGCGATTTTCTAACGACGTTTGGAACGAATTCAGTTATTTTTTATATTGCCCCAGCTGCTGCCGATTGACATGAACTCTAGTGCAGGCATGCCACACAATATTGTCAGTAAAATTGGATACCTTTAATTAAACTTTTGATAAGTTACGGCTCACTGGTCTATGTGAGTTGCCCCAGGAATCAAATCAGTCATTTTAAGTGTCAAACGAAACTTATTACCTCACTGGGTTATAAACTTCATCCAGCCATTTCATACGCAATCAAATTTCGGTAAGTTATGGAGTAACTGGGTAAGCTGTTTGAGCCACCACTCGAGTGGTCGAATAGTGTGCGTCTCCTATTCGAAACGCTGGGGCTCCATGTTCAAATCCCTTTACCGTGCTCTATTTCTGCCGAGCAGCTATTGAATGAAAAACACGTTCTTCCTGCAACACGATACACCCAGTTTTGACTTTTCATCAAGCTTATTTAGCGCCCCTCAAGCCTCTACCTCAAGTCACACTACATAGTCATGAGACTTGGGTAGCATGGCATGGGACTATCGTAGCAACTCAAGAATGGACCAAACAGCTCGTTTTTGATGTGATTTTCTATTCTAGAGAACAGGAACAGTTGCTGGGAGTAGTATCATTACTCTTGGAATGTCAGCGTTATAAATTGAAAACCCGATCGCTATACGTCTTGTGTATGATACTTCAGAATAAAGTAGATTATTGAGGAGCCACATTATTACTGAAAAAGTATTTTAGTACTCTAATACAAAAAACGCACAGAAAATAGAAAAAATACGTAATATTCATTTTTATCTTGCATTAAAACCATACGGGAATTATTCATGCGCAATGTTTCCCTAAAAATTAAGGGAATGGGAGACCGAATGACGTGGTCTGAAGCTGTTTATGTTGCCTTCCAAGAGCCGAGACTAATTTTCGATTGGACGTATGAACATGGACTGAGCATACAACTGAACCATCAACTTGGATGCTGTTTGAAATAATAACTGATCTCTATCAGTATTAAAATGATGCACCTAACCAAAACGAACGATAAAAATTATCACTCTGGACACCCATCAATACGAGGTAAGCAGTTCCAATCACGTTCATGGACTTAAATAATATTTCATACATTTTGCCATCATCAATTTTGAAGTGTATTGTTACTTACGCATTATCACGCAGTGGAAAAATGAGGCCAGCTACTGATAGCACTGTTAAAGGTTGGATCAAGTTCTTATTTCTAAATTTACGTAAACAGTGCTTGTTTGTCTCTAAAAAAATTTAGGTTGCTCTTTTCACTGCCATCATAAATGTGGAAGGAAAGTTTTAGGGTGATGTGTCAATCACCTGATCGATGTGAAAAGGGGAGTTTCAGGTTCATGTGTCAATCACCTGATCGATGTGAAAAGGGAAGGTTCAGGGTCATGTGTCAATCACCTGGTCGATGTGAAAGGCAGCCAATGAGGGTCAACTGAGGATGAAGTTAAGACTAGAAATTTCTTGCCTGATGAGTGAGAGTTGATTCGTGTGGTGACATATTATACATAATTCAAGAGCATAAATACCAAAATTTTTAGACATACCAGGCATCGTATTAGCTATCATTTGAACTGCACTCGATCAGATTGAAGAAAAAATTAATACTCTAAAAGGTTTCGTTTTCTCCTAGAATTGCTAAACTGTATCCCATATATTCATTCACTTCGTAAAATTTCTCGTCACAGCTTTGCCCATCGCTCATCAAAGGGAAAATCTTCGCATTTCAAATTCAGTTACGCACTTACGCCAGCCAAAAGTATTCAAATGCGTTTCAAAAAGTTGTTCTTCTTGTGAATAAATTATGAACCTACTCTTTGTGCACTGAGATGCAACAGCTCGTCCATGTCCTCCAGTAACGCTTTTCATCAAGACTAATAAGATTAATTGACATTGAATTAAAAAATCCCCTGGTATTCTAGGTCAGCCCACGGTACGTTAGTGAAAATACTGACGTTTCATACACGTTTTATACACTTCCCTGGTAGGAGCAAATAAATTGGGCCAAATTTGACTGATGTTCATTACAAGAAAAAAAGTTTAATGATTCCGAATGATTTAAGCATTTTTGATGGTTACTACTTTCTATTGTTTCGCTTCGACTAAAGCTTCGAAAGAATTTTACCAGAATATAGCAAAGTTCTTTTACCTTTACTTTACAATTCTGCAAGAATTTACAAAATTTAAGTACAATCCAATGATAGCTCTGAGGCACAACTACTTAACGAGTATGTGCTCAACTGCTTCATTTACTCAAATCATAGCTCTGAATAATTCTGATGTAATGAGAAAATGTCACTAATGTTAGGGAAATAGTAATATTCTGTTTACTCATAGAATGATTTAAGAATCACATTTTTCTACCAATTTTTTTTTCGGTAGTGTATTACGGGAACTCTAATATTACACTCATTTGTTTCAAATGTGAGAAGGAAGCAATAAAACTAGGGCTATATTTTTCAACCTCCGATGAGCTATAAAAAAATCAAATTTACATAGCATAATAATTTTATGGCCAAAAGTTCTGCAAGGTCTTACTTATCTTTCTATATAATCACAAAACAGATACAACTCAATTATTCGAGGGACGGACAATTGAACATTTCAGCTGCGATCAATGCTCCCACCAAATGTGAGTTACGAAGTGTAATCCGTTTTCTGCAAGCAGAAGGACGTAGTACTACTGAAATCCATTGCAGAATGAATAAAGTGTACGGTGACAACTTTATGAGTGAGGGTAGGGCACGGGAATGGTGTAGAAAACTAAAAGAAGGGGTACCGACGTCCATGAAGAAGGTCGAGAAGTGCGCAAGTTTGTCGCTACTGTAGGCCTTGCTCAGTGTGTTGATCAAGTAGTCAACACCAAACGAAGCTTTGCAATCATTGAACTTTCTGAAGAATTCCCAGACACTTCAAGGTCTCCTTTGTACCAAATCGAACGAGATCTCGGATACCGGAAGTTGTGTGCCTTTTGGGTCAGGGCCCGTTATGCCCATCAAGACGTATCTCTCCCCACCGGCTGCTAACTTCTTTGAAGAAGGCATCAAGAAGCTTATGTCGCAGAGTGACAACTGCTAAACTTTTTTGGTTATTACGAACAGAAATAAGTGAGACCCTGCAATACTTTTGGTAATCTAATATTTAAGTTTTGTAAATTTGCCTTCTTTTATAGCCCATCAGAGATTGAAAAAATCCTCCTCGTTGAATAGTTTGTCAAAATGATATTGCACTCTTGTTAATCTATCGCGCATGCAATTTTTAGAAAATCCACGGAAAGAAACTGTCATGTAACACCTAAATCAGAAGTAACAACAACTTATTTCTTCAATTTTGATAAAAAGTGTAATTTTCTGAAGCGCCTTCCCAGATACATATGAGCTTAAAGTTATGCGTTAGGAAAAAGGCAGTAAGTTGAATTGAAAAACAAATTTTATTAAGAGTACGAGTATAATTCGAAGAATGAAGCTAAGGCCATGCTTCTCCTCATCTGGTTTTGATTCGACAAATTTTACTCTTCATGGAACAGTAACTTCTGAATCATGGCTAGAATGAACCTTCACCTGATTCACTTCTTAATTTGTGCTTGTTTTCAAGCTTAGTAAACTAATTCCTACTTTCATAATGACACGACTCAAACATTAGTGTCCATCTATATTGTTCCTCATTTTCCAGTATATTTAATTACTTAGTTCCTCATAAGTTTATTGTTATGTATAGCCCTGGACTCAACTAATTTAACTTTCGCGTACTGGAAGTATAATCAACTCCTTGCACTCATAAAATTCCAAGACGCACGAAGTCATGGATGTCTATTATTGAACTTCAGTTGAAAATTCTGGCAACAGATGTCGAGTATATGCAGAATAATAATGATAGGCATTTAAATCAGTTCTACTACATTATTAAATGAAATAATTATGGCTCATGCGTACTGTTGTGCCATTGAGAAAATCCATTTCCTGGGTCACAAAGTGCTGTACTTGAGCATCCCTGCCCGCTGCTCGTGTCTAGTTTGTCTTACAAGATTAGCAACGCGACTAGCCGTGGAATTATCGAAATTCTAGTTTGTCTTGCAAGATTAGCAGCGCGACTAGCCGTGGAATTACTGAAATTCTACTTATGCCTTAGGAAATTAGAGGCACAATTAGTAATGCAAGCATTGAAAATTGCAATGCCATTGAGAATTAAATAATAAAGGGATTAGTGCACACATTTTATAAGACCATCTTCACTCATGTACACCAATCTTGTATTTCCCGTACGAAATAGTGTTTAACGAATTGCCAAACTGCTTGTAATTTGTGTTTATTTTTTAATTAAGAAGAACGTGATCCTACTTTTGCAGTGTTTCTTTAATGTTCTAAAATGATTCAAGCTACTTAAAAATTATAGGTTTTTGAAGAAACAAAACGATTGACTTGAAGCTATTGTTTCCCTTGATGAATTCCACAAAAACATTGTTGGGTAAAATATCCTCATTCGAAACAAGTACCTACTAAGGATAGCGAGACACAAGAATCAAAACACACATAGATGAAATAAAACGTGAAACACTGAGGTAAAACGTGTTTGTTATTTTAACTCGGAGCAACTGGTTCTTCAGTTGCTCTAGCCATGCCACATGAAAGCGCTCTGATCAATAAGAGATTGATCTCTCTTCAGGCCGCAGAACAATTGGAGCCAATAGAGAGAATTGCACAAAGGGCTTAGCAATCCAAAGACCTGCATGGTGGCCGATGAACCTTCCTAAATTTGTAGGTAGGAACAGGAATAGGAGACGTAACACCAAGAAACGAAATTTTGGCTCAAGTAAAAAGGATAGATAAGACAGTGTTTCATGAGCAAGTTGATAACCCGTTTATTGAATTCTGTTTTAGAAAATCCGCGTGGAATTGCATTCACGTATATTTGAAATTCAACTCGTTCGCTGAAAATTTTTGCAAAACGGCTTCTTTTTGTGAATGCTAGCGTGACACTGAATTTTCTCTCCCAAATAAATGAAGATTCTGCGTTTGAGAGCCAACACAACCTTATTAAGTATGCAAACTTGTCTTAATTTAATTTTAATGAGTTAAAAATAAAAGACATTTGCAAAATGTTTTCTCACCTCTAGGTATCTGACCAGTTATTCTTGACTAACAAAAATGAATCTTGCAGTTAGAAAAAAAGACGAACAAAAATTGAAACATCAACGAATTTGGATGTTTTGACAGAGATAACTTAGGCGTCAAACTGTTCCCAGCCACAATGTTACAATACATGAAATCTTATTCCAACAAAATTAACACACTGGGCTCAAGTAGCAGAAGAAATTCAATTTCTTCAAAACATTGTAAGTAAAGCATATTTAAATTTCAATAGTGTTTATCTAACACAGGGGTCGGTAAACATTTTCACCCGTCGACCCCTTCATAGGATATTTGTATTTACATCGACCCCCTCCATGCACACACACATACAAATAGGCGAAAAAAATTTAAACCAATATTGACATTTTTGATGACTAAAAATAAAGAGAAATAATATAAACCCTCGACCCCCAGGGGGTCGATATCGACCACTTTGCCGACCCCGGGTCTAACATGTTTTTTTAAATAAGCTCACCCAAACCTCTCCAGGTCGTTTACAGATGTCAGTCTCCATTGATGTTAATTTCCGAACCATGGCATCAGAAAGTATTTCTGAAGCGATGGTTATAGTTATTGTGGTCTTTTCAACTGCATTTCACACTTTGGTACTACCACTTATTTTTAAATAAATGAATTAGATGCATTAGCTACTGATTTTTCAGTAGCACGCCTAGAATGAACCAATCGGCTTGTTCATGTTGCTATATTCTATTCTATTATATTTTATCATATTAATACTGCAACTATTGCTTCATATTACTACTATTCACACTAGTGACAAGAGAGGCCTGACTTTATCATGAGCGCCACTATGCGAGGCTTACACCAAACATGGCGGAAACTGTGAGCCTGTTTTACAAAAGAAAATCTAGAAAATCATGCGATTCTTTGGCAACACTTTCCTCGACACAGAGAACAGCTAAACGTATATTATATTAATAGCTATTTTTCTATCCGACTTTCATTTTCCATTCAATACGAAAATCATTTCAAGAAACAATGTATTTGTGGTGTCCTGATACCGCGTGTTTGAACACATGAAGAGATGAATGGAGCAATCTCGAGTTCTAATTGCTTATAATTCAGAGCATTTTACTGATGAAATTGATTTGCCTTTTCTCTGATTTTGCTATTGGATGCAATAGAGTAATAAACATTTGACTCAATTCGAGTAGACGAATCATCAACTCTTACTGCATTCAATTCGGATATAAATGTATCCTTAACGCACATTTCAGAGAACTTTTATACCACATACGGATGCCGATACAGAACCAACACGAACAATTCCACAGGAGGATAAGTTAAGCTAAATCCTAGAAGTTAAGCGTAGGCTGCGTGAGCGTTCAAGAAGACCTTCTCAACTACAAAGTTTGGTCGAAACTTTCGCTAGAGAAGCAGCTGGCTTCAGCAGACAGGTGGAAATGGTCACGACTTTCTGGGGTCCATTTAGTTATTATCGCGTCCACTCACTCTCTAGCCAGATTTCGAGCCGGTGAACGTCATCTGGTGTTAACTAAGAGCCCATAAGCAGTAATAGAATTTGATGTGGCAGTTCTGTAATGTAAAATATGAGTTCATCTTTTGTTTGCTGCAATGTCAGCTAGAGGGCACGTAATAATAAAATTTGTTTCTTCAACAAAACAACCCACGTTTTAACATTATTTGCAAGTAAAGGCTATTCATATTTCAGAAAACGAATAAGACCTTTCCAGCGATAATTTTCCCTTTTCTTTCAGATCTTTATAGGTAGCCATAGATTACAGTTCCAAGGCACAGTCATGAATTCACAACCGAAGGCAAACGAAAACTTAAAAGTTGTAGACGAAATTTTTCCCAGATGCCATTATACAAATAACATTTCCCATTGCAATAAATTTTCTGAAGCGGAACGACCAATACATTCCTAGAAAGTTATAACCTACCGAGCGAGAAGGAAATTATTTCTAGAAAAGTCATTCATAACAAGATTTCCCAATGCGACGAAAATGTTTCAGCTGGTATAAATAGAGAAGAAAAATTGTACTCATGCGATCCGGACGAAGATGAAAGGAATGCAGTAGACAAACGCCATTTACTTTACAGAAACATCAAAGAATTTTCCGGAGTTGGTAATATAGGTTTTCCATCTAAATAAAGCTAACACAAAACTATTCAATGGTCTGGCGATATCAAATTTAATTTGAAAAAGAATCAGGATTCCGTGTATACTAAACTAACAACTGTTCAGACGTTTAGACGTTTATTTGTACTGATTTGAGGACAATATTCAATAACAATATCACCGTACAGTTTTTAAATGAATAGACCTATTAGACTGGGGACATTGAGTCTCAATGTTATAGAAGAAAAATAATTGACCTAATGAATGTAAAATAATACCTTGAGGTCAAACCATAAAAGCTGAAGAGGTCGACATTTCTTAGCATAGCTACAGCAAAAATTTAAAACCTAATTTTTTTAGCACATAGTAAGGAGTTATAGTAATTATACATATCTACAAGTATATTTTTCAATAAAAATGGGTTGAAAAGAGAAAAGTATTAGCTACTTCACTATACTTTAATAGGTCACACACTACACAGGTTTTGCCCCTGACACGGAACAGATATTCACTCATATTTTCTTGCAGTTCAGATGGAAGTGAGTTAAAAACGTCGATTCCCTGGAATATTGTGAATTGCTTTCCTATTTCTTGTCTCACCAGTGGCAATTTAAATAATTTATTACGAGTGTTGTAACAATGCGTACACATATACGGCGCAAAATATCGATGAAAATATTACATGGTGAAGATTAGATAAATGAATGATTTAAAAAAAATAATGGTACTCAAATTTAAATATCAATATGTTTAAGTCTTTCTATGGTACGAAATGTTTCATTCTGTTACTTTGGGTTTTCTCCCTTTCTGTCCACTCCTAATTCAGGTGATATTGCTGAGACAATTTATTCGATTCTGCGTGTAAAATGTTGAGAATTCCTAATCAATCGTGCTTCTTCAAATTATTACCCGTTTTAATTTTTCCTTAAATTTACTGGGCAAATTTTGACGAAAATCTAAACCTTCAGCGTAGATTCACCTCCAATAAAAATTTTTCCCGATATTCTCATCAGTGGTAGAAGATATACAGGGTGGGGCCCGAGTTTTGAACGGCTATTAGGGAAAGTAGAACAATACGTACAGAATTATTTGTTGTTTTATTTGAATCACTATACAATGCAGTTTGTGTGCTTACTTTTTAAAGATGCCATCAAGAAGATAGTGGCCATCTGTAGTGAAACACTGTTGAAGAGGATGTCTGAAGTTTTCGGTTGCTCTTTGGCAGATCTCAAGAGGCATTGCAGCGATTTTCTCCTGAATTTGCGTCTTCAATTCTTCGAGATTATGTGGCCGACTTCTGAACACTTTCTCCTTCAGATATCCCCACACGGAAGAAGTCGCAAATGCTCAAATCAGGTGAGCGTGGGGGCCACTCGACATCACCCCTCCGAGAAACGAGGCGTGCCCGGAACATCTGTCGCAATTTGAACATTGCACCTTGAGCAGTGTGGGCTGTTTCTCCATCCTATTGGAACCAGATGTCTCCCAGATTTGTTTCCTAACGTAATTCTTCCAATTTCGGTTCAATATCCACCTTAAAGATCGGTTAGACATGGCCAATGCAAGTGAATATTTCCGGGCAGAGCGTCGTGGTGACTGTTCGACAGCTGCTTGAACTAAGGCAACATTTTCCGTTGTTCTTACCGTTTTTCGTTCTCCACTACACCTAGGTTTTCTTGTGGAACCATTATCTTCCAATGCTTCAACCCAACGCCTGATTGCCTTGCCATCAGGGATGGGACCATGACGTGGAATGTTGAAGTGAAGGCGCTGAGTGGCGACGACAGAATGGCCATTTTCGAGATACGGAAATCAACTTTCAGTAATTGGAACACATTACTGTTGCTAATAGTAAATAGTTGTTCAGGCTTGGTGAAAAAATGAGAAGTTGATAATGCTACGATAACTGAGTGTGATCTGTCACCATCTATCGTGTTGGAGAAACTCGTTTAGAATCCAATCAGCTATTCACACTTTGTTTTTAGATCAGCTATTCACACTTCAATCAGCTATTCACACTTCAATCAGCTATTCAGACTTCAATCAGCTATTCAGACTTCAATCAGCTATTCACACTTTGTTTTTAGATCAGCTATTCACACTTCAATCAGCTATTCACGATCATTTCAATCAGCATTCATCATATTTCATATTTCAATCAGCTATCCACACTTTGTTTTTAGAGAATTATTTTCCCATTGAAGTCTTACAGATACAAACGATGACTGATATCTTTACATAAGCTGTTTACTTATTGTTATTGAGCTCACTTACGATTATTAAGTAGAATTTTTAAAACTGTAAATTGCATCACCATCAGAATTGTAACAAGGCATCAAGATTGTGACGTTATTCGTAAAACACAGGTTGACGTGCACTAATGTTGAACTACTTGTAGTTTTACCTATACTACAGTACAGGAAAAATTCATAATGCTGTAAATAATTCCTAACCAAAATGTGTAAACTGAAACAAATCTGAAGAAACATGCAATCGCACCGAACTTAACTTTCATACAGTACGTAGAATTGAATACAAAGGACGCTCGGTTGACGAGTATAATCCGTTCGGAAACCAATCTGTCGAATGCTAGATCTTGTTTACTATTTTTCTTCTTTGCATCAAGTACCATTTATATTGTAAATGATAATTATATAGTGAACAGAGTTAATTTATTACTCTATTCTAGTCCAATAAATTGTTTTACTTTTGTTTTCTTACCGAAATACTCGCCCATCAAGCAGCTCGCTAACCGAAGGTCCACTGTGGTAATTTTCTGGAAAAAACAAGACCCAAATGTTTGAAGATGAATAATATTTTTCAACTAAATAATTAGAATAATTTAGACACATATTAGTTAAGTTTCAATCCCACACATCACCTTCGTTAATTTATCCACCTATTCTTAACGCCCTCATTTACGAAATATAATTGTTAGTTAAATAAGAGCGTCCTCTCGTTTTAAACTTGGTCTACAGAATGTACGGGTTTTCCCTAAGAAACTTGGCTAGACTGAAGTGAAGACAACAATCAGACGCAACAACATCCGGAGAATAGTGCATGTGATTCAGTATTTTCCAAACGGAAGCCTCAATCTGGGATTGCATCCTTTGCGCTGAAAGCAGACATCCCCTATACATATGGATGAAGGATAACTCTTTTATAACCGACTGAAGCTGAACGTTTTAGTGTCACAGCTCTGTCGAGTCTTTCCATTTATTATCAATTCAAGGAAGTTATTGTGAAATCCAGGAATCTGTGCCACTTGCCTGCGCCACTTGCCTGCGTCACCTGCCTGTGCCACTTGCCTGCGCCACTTGCCTGCGTCACCTGCCTGCGCCACTTGCCTGCGCCACCTGCCTGTGCCACTTGCCTACGCCACTTGCCTGCGTCACCTGCCTGCGCCACTTGCCTGCGCCACTTGCCTGCACCACTTGCCTGCACCACTTGCCTGCGCCACTTGCCTCCACCGTTTCGCCCTCACCTACTCGTCTACGCCTTTTTGTATTGATGTAATTCATCGAGATCGTTTTGTAATCATATACTCGCACGAACACTATCGCTCACCAGTGGAACTGTTCCATTTGCCTCTACCACGCACTAGGTTTTCAGTTGATATTTTATATTTTTCCTCGTTAATTAATTATTCAAACCCTCTTTAGCAACTATTTTCTATTTGTATTCGCGTGATTAAGTTATTCAATTGTTTCATTTTCTGTGTATCATTTTAGGTATCATTTGTGTGTTTTTTATTATTGAGTTTCTATCTGGTAATAAATACTGTACATTATTTTCCTTTTTGCCGCCTTCCCGGTTCCTCCCAATTACATTAAAAAAATCCTCTGGCCCAGACAAATATCTATCTTCACTGTGTACAATTCAATCCAAATCATTGTACTCCTGTACTTCATGCTCAACGGTAAATTTTTCCATCATTGATACCAGGACTTTCAAAATATAACCATAGCTATCTGAAAATTGTTTTGTCGTGAAAACCCAATATTTTGCACACGTATTGACGAACCTGAAATGTAAATGAGCAAAATTCTTTGAAACTCGAGGAAGTACTTAAATAATTATTGTACGAGTTCTCGTTGAGACTTTAAGTTAATCTTATCATCTAAGATTCCAAGAACGTTCTCGGCAAAGCATCACAACTTCTGAAACCTCCAGGACAAAAGCCCATTCTGAGCCGCTGCTCGTAATCTCATAAAGCATTT
>VCRD01000348.1:238255-283390 GCA_006783055.1 Trinorchestia longiramus | reverse complement strand
TCTCATCGCTCCAGACCAGCATCTTGGATTCTGACGGATTATTTACGAGCTAATCGTACATCAAACGATTAATGAAGACGTCAGCGAGGAATTACTGAGGCTAAAGGGAAAACGTGAGGCGCAAATGTTCAGTAGAATAGCGGAGGAAGAACAAGATCCACTTTGGAAAACCACTAAAGATCGCATAGTCCATCGCTTCCTAAAGAAAATTATACGTAAGCTTTTCTTGGCTAACATTTGTACAGCTCTCTTCGCAAGACTTAAGACGAAAATCAATTCTTTTCACTCGTGACCACAGGAAGAAACTGTCTCTTTTCGGTCTTGTAGAGCAGTGTTTCTCAAAGTGATCCGTACCACCCCCCTGGGGGCGTTCAGGAAATGCAAGGGGGCGGTAGGAGGGTACGCCTTGAATGGGGGGCGTATATTATTGTATAATAAACAATAATATAATCATTAGGGGGCGTTGGAAAATCAAATAGTGTCCTAAGGTGGCGGTGATTGAAAAAACTTTGAGAAACACTGTTGTAGACTCTGTAGAGGGACGTCTTCAGATCACCCACACGTCTCCTTCTCATGATTCTTGCCAATGTTTCGGCCCCGTGCAACATTTTTCTTCTCGATCGTCTTGGGCAAAGCTTTATTTTTATTTTGGAATTCTGAGGGTAAGGGTGCAATGTCGAATTTCCTGGAGAGTAAACATCAGCTAGACAGTCGTGGTCAGAATTTGGTGGAGGAAGTTTCTTCGTTCTTTTGATACTGATTCTATTGATTTAAAGTTGTTTTACCGCTTTAAATCCACAGATGAAGTCAGGTTTATTATTTATTTTTGTTCTATAAAGTGTACTTGTTCTAGCCTTTGATTATTTTAATCATTAACTTATTTAAAATTTTGAACAAGTACATACATATTTGACACCTTGTATTTAGCACTATTGCAGACAAGTGAACAAAGTTTGAATTTGAGCTCACAAATTTTGTTGTCATTTGAAGGGTCAAGTCAGAACACACGTCAGGAACAGGAATGCTTTCTATGCTTCTTGTGCTTTTAAACAGCCATCAATTCGAAAAAAACGCACATTTTTGTTGTTGAAACACGTGGTGTTGCTCCACGAAAACGACTATGTCGGACACAACACACAGCTGACTGCACCGGTCCGTGTACCACCAGTTGATAAGTACTGCTCTAGAGAACTTACAAAACAGGTTAAGAAACTATCTAACTCTTTCTCATCTGAAAAGTATTGAAAATATTTCAGTAGCTGGTAGATTGAATAAGGTTCTAACAATAAATTGATATTACTGTTATATATGAGTATTTTCCTAAAGAATAGCCCCTTCAGGTTCTTTATGTATTCAGAAAACATCAAATACCTTCTCTTCTACGTAACAATATATTTTTCTCATCAAATATTTATTACCATGATTTACATCTAAGGAGACAATCCAAGAGGAAGTGTTCTTAGTGTCATTATTTTCACGACACTTTATTTTTTCTTTATAATGTTAAAGTTATATAATGTTAAAAGAAATCAATGAAGGATAGTTTGCAAACACCATAAGCAAAAAATAATAATTTTGGCCCAAAATGGAAAAATCACGTTAGCGAACGGAGGACATTCATAGCTGGTCAACTTTTACCCGCTGTCCAACTGTTCGAATTAAATTTAACAAACACAAAACAAAACGCCCTCTTAAAACGTTTAAAAAATACACAAATCTTGCCTCAAGTTTAGACCCGAAACAAACACTACAATTTCTCAGCCTGTACTTGCAAAAATTCCTAGGTTTCTTTGAAATGTGAAGAATTCTGTCACTGTAAATTGGACCTCCGAGAATTTCCTCCCCGGCTTTCAACGCAGGCTTACGTTTCAAAGGCTCGTAAAAGGCTTTCAAAAATATTGCAGGTGTTTCAGGTCTCATGATGTGAAGAAATTAAATCTAAATGAACGTGAAAATAATATCTGGAAGGCAGGATTAATTTCCTCAATCGAACACAGTTCGGAAAACTATTCGTTGGAAAAAGAACAGAATTTGAAATACCGTTGAATAATACGTTAACGGTACTGTTTGATTTTTTGTTTAAGTTTCTAAAAAATTCATTCATGTTTGAATGCTTCATACGTGAATAATAAGCGAATCGATAAACCAAGATTTTATTTTTTAGAATTGGCGCTTGCGAGTCAGCATGAGCTGGAGTAGGGACATGTCACTACAAAGCTCTTGAGGTCAGTAACCTCAAATAACTTTTCCTTTAACAACGCTTCTGAAATTATCCACTAAAAATATGCAGCAAAACAATATTCATGAATCGACAGGTACTATTTTGAAATTGAATGAAGTTTTGTTCAATTGAAGTTTGATGTCGTATGAATACGACAATTTTTGTATTAAAAACTATATCTCTTTACGCATATCAAACAGTTCATGAAATTATGGATCTTTATCTTCATCTTAATTATTGAAAGAGACAGTTTTACAGCACGTCTCCCCCTTTAACTAAAAGTGTAACAGGATCATGTTATCTTTGGGTTTATTGGTAGCTTTACTGAGTGAACGGAAGGCATACAGTAGTTTCTAAGCAGACCGCAATTTAATACATATTTTGTTTCTAAATAGAGGACGACGTATGCTATGATTTCTGAACAAAGCGTGACGTAAAGTATGGTTCCTAAATAGAGACCGACGTAAAGCATGGATTCTGAATGCTGACGTAAGCTAAAGTTTCTAAGTAGAAACAGACGTAAGGTATAGTTTCTAAATAGAGAGCGACGTAAGGTATGGTTTTTAAGTAGAGAGCGACGTAAGGTATGGTTTCTAAGTAGAGAGCGACGTAAGGTATGGTTTCTCAGTAGAAAGCGACGTAAGGTATAGTTTCTAAGTAGAAAGAGACGTAAGGTATAGTTTCTAAGTAGAAAGAGACGTAAGGTATAGTTTCTAAGTAGAAAAAGACGTAAGGTATGGTTTCTAAGTAGAGAGCGACGTAAGGTATGGTTTCTAAGTAGAGAGCGACGTACAGTATGGTTTCTAAATAGAGAGCGACATACAGTATGGTTTCTAAATAGAGAGCGACGTAAGGTATGGTTCCTAAGTAGAGGCCGACGTAAGATATATCATAATTTCTAAGAAGAGCGAGACGTGAAGTATAATTTTTAAGGAGAGAGTGACGAAAGATATTTTATAACAGAGCGCGACGATGCAGTCGTCAGGCGTTTGGATTTGGGGTTCCAACAAATCGAAATCGAAGACTTTACGACAGACACCAGAATATTTGAATTTAAATTGATATTTCATCTAAGCACGTATTTAAGAAATTATCTGATTCTAGGAATATGGATATCAGAGGCCGAAGAAACCGGCCGTAAGAATATGGTGATTAACTGCAAATATTTTTTGTTGTAGAACTTGGCATTTCATCCTGGGAGAAAGAACACGAGGAAAAATGAACAAAAGTATCTTATTCTGAGCAGAAAATTCTCGGGTAATGAGTTCACAGAGGAGAGCAAAATTGCTCTTAGAGGATACTTCAAAGAACGCTGGGCGCTCTGGGTCTCCATTAAATTAGCATTAATTTCTTTCCCTGCTGCAAAAGATTACACCGCATGCCACACAGCACCTACAAACTTTTAAAGCGTCTTCTCGTACTAGAATCTTATGGCTAAGCTATTTTTTATCCATAATGCGAATTTTTTTTAATGGGCTTTTGCCACGCTTCAATCCTTCTAGGTGCTTTACTGGAAGTCGAAGCTCATTCATATTCATCTGAAATAGCTGATGAAAATGTTCTATGATTTTGACGCTGAACTTATGAACTGTTCAAAAATTATGTACTTTTATGTATCAGAAATGTCAGGTTGTAACAAAAGTTCTATTCATTTTTTGCATTATAATTTCATGGATCATTACATCAATTCAGCTAATAAATGGCACATGTAGCCATCTAAATCACTAAAGTAATGTATCTTTTTAGAGTTCGTTAAAATTATTTTGATAAATAACTATTGTTGACAAAACTGTACACTACAAATGAAAAGCACATCAGACCTATTTTACAATAAGAATTCTAGAAAGGCAATACAACTATTTCAGCAGCAAGATTCCTCAAACACAATTATGAAAATGGTGTGGTAAATGAAAAGAGCAGTAGAAGATGTTTTTCACGTTTCAATAAGAATTTTCTTATAACGGACGAATCAATAAAAGGACGCTCCAAAAGACTCAGTTCTGAGGAATTGGAGGCCGTCATTGATAAAAACCCTACCTGTACAACTAAAGAACTAAGCAAGTAGTTTAATGTGAACCATATGACTATATATCATGAAATGTTAAGACCTAAACTCCTTGCTCAGTTCTCTGGTTGTACTGGTAGAGTCTTCATCAATGACAGCCTGTAATTCCTCAGAATTGAGTTCTTTGGAGCGTCTTTTTCTTGGTTCGTCTTTCAGACTGAAGACATTCTTTCTGAAACGTGAAAACCATCTTTTCTAGGTCTTTCTATTCACTACATCATTCCCATACGTGTCTTTGAAGGATCTTGCAGCTGAAATTGTTGTATTGCCCTTCTAAAATTCATACAGTAAAATATAGCTAATGTGTTCTCTACTTGGGGTGTACATTTGAGCCAACAATAGATATTTATGATACTAATTTTAACAAAATTTGGACGAAATATTATTTTAGTAATTTAGATGGTTACACATATGCATGTCCTTTATAAGTTGAATTGATGTAATGATGTCCTAAAATTATGACTCAAAATACGTACAGAATTTCCGTTTCAACATGATGTTTTGATCTGATCAAATGGCACTGACGTTCAGCTCGGTGCTTTATAACATGTGTTGGAAAATTCTCCGGTTAACACAGCGCTTGTTGTCCATCGCTATTCAGTTGACAGCATATTTCATGTCTGTTTATGTAGTCTTGATCAATGGAAATAGAGTGAGTAAAGTTGAGTTGTATTATAACGATGACCGATATTTGTTTTGCTGCCAATCACTTATAAGAATAATTTTATGTACACAGTAAATAATCCTACTTTTCCTTTACGTGTTTCTTTTCCATACTGCTGGAAATGCTATATTCACAGCACTGCGAATTGACTCACTCTTGTATACGTTTTACACAGCTAAATTTACACCGGCATTTTGCCTTAAATCAGGGAGATAGATATACAGTATTCTAGGACACTCGATGTAGATGCAAAAGTCTACCACATTACTCTCACCTTTACAAAATCCATCTACACTGAACAGCTCTGGCGCACCTGGAACGTTCGACCTGGAGCTCTTACTTAACGCATGTGATCATCGAGAAAGCAGTTCCGACGTAATAAGTTCAGAAAGTGCTCACGTATATTTTATACTCAGTAAAATAAAAGTTTTCGCTGTATCACTGATGCCTATGTACTCTGAATATAACCTACCTTTCTCTACGACCTATCACAATTCAAATTACTTTTTACTATGAACCATAATATCGATAGATTCAGTTCAAAAGTTGTACGGATGTATTTTTTACTTCAGCACCTATTTTCAGCGTTCCATGGTTGTACCAAAAACTCTGATCTTAAGAGCCCCTGGTAATTTTCCCAGCGATGATATGAAGTTATTTTAAAAGGGGAATGTAGTACAGGGTGCAGCAACAAAACTTCCTTTTTTCAAAGCAAAGCGCTTTCTAAAAAGGAAGTTATTTTGCCGCACCCTGTATTTAAAAAAGCTCTCCAGTAATCTTGCTCCTGAGGTCTTGCCATTTCGGAGGGTGATAAGTCTTAGGAGCATCGCTTCGGCCTCCAACGAAGTTGACACAAATAAAAACACTTGATTCTAATCATTGCTACCAACGACACAACTAAATAAATAAAAATCTAAAGAAGTAATGTCAAAAAATAATAAACTATGATATCTTGTTCGGCAGAAACTGGTATAACTTCTGAGTGGCCAAAGAAACAAATGACCTGGCGTTAAAGTTGTAGAAAATAATGTTTCTTCTGGCTTGATGGATACTTTTAATGAATTAGAAATTTCATCTCGTATATTCAGAGTACATGGAGTTAATGAATCGTTCAATTGAACCTTTGAAAATAAATCGCTCAATTCGAGGCGAGAGCTTTATATAAAAAATATTT
Source organism: Trinorchestia longiramus (assembly GCA_006783055.1). Taxonomy (NCBI): domain Eukaryota; kingdom Metazoa; phylum Arthropoda; class Malacostraca; order Amphipoda; family Talitridae; genus Trinorchestia; species Trinorchestia longiramus. The sequence goes on along the minus strand of VCRD01000348.1, from coordinate 277,266 downwards.
TTCCAATATCAAGGGATGCACATTTTTTTGGATGAAACCCGTTCCCAATAAATCGAAGTCGCTTCTCCTGGCTGGCTCCTAGAGAAATTCTTTATAGCGTTACGGATTACCTACGAAATGCCCCAATTTTTATGAGCATTTTTCATTGCAAATTTATCTTCCCCTAATAACAGAGCATCACATGATCCAAATTCAGCTCCTCATCTCCATTATGACAATGCAAAGAATGCGTAAAGCACGGCGCACTCGAAATTGACGTGCATTCTTTCTAGAACGAAATACACACACAAACACTGAACCATACGCAATCAAAACCATACTCTGTACCTGGAAATTTATTTTCCCTTTATATTTCAGTAGAAAAATTTATCTTCCACGGATAATCTAAAGTTCAAAAAGTCACAATTTAATCATAATTACTTGTCAATACTTCTCAACTGTAGTACAGAAAAAAAGCAAGAAACTGAGCTGCAAAAGCGACTGCACAAAATAAAAATACTCAACAATTAAAGCATTATAATAAATGAACAGAAGTTTGAAATCACGTATTTGAGTATAATGGACGAATTTCTACTGCCTGGTCACTACTTAAAAAGTTTTTTGATATACCTTGTTCATAAAGTTAATAGCAACAAGATTTCTTCAAAAAATAGTATTGTTCAACTAATGCACTGCCAATCATGTTTTTGCTGAGATTGTTGGTAGTTTTATTCCAATTCTTTTATAATTGTTCTAACTATTTTCTCGAAAAAAAATTAGGAAGCACGGCCAACTCAGTGTCTCACACTGTGCGCCTTACCAAAACTGTGACCGACAAAAATGAAAAGAATATGGGGCGAATGAAAAGGATCTTTAATTTCTACTCTCAACATGAATCTGACAATGAAATAAATATGATAAAAAGATAAATTCCAACTGATTCAAATTAGGAATCTCACACTTTGGTATCAACAAATAACTTAGAGCTAGAATAGAATAGAATAGAATAGAATGAGGCTATAGGAACGAACCTTCTGGCCCATTCTTGGGTCGGATAATTACTTCGATAATTATTCGGTTGTTTTACCCAAGTCCCATGCCGTATTTCTAGCCGCGTCAACCATGTCGGCAGCGGGATTCGAACCCGGGTCTTTCCGCTCGCAAGCAGATTCGCTCACCAGTCGACCAAGCTGGCGAGTCAGTCGACCAAGCTAGTGAGACATGTGCTGCAACATGTGTATGGTATTTTTGCATAAATCAGTTAAATGTTGAGGATACATGAAGCAACTTTCACGAGTGAGTTCACCTGCTTAAAAATTTTAGCAGAAGTGTCGTATTGCAAAACAACTTTTCGCTAACCTCGTTTGTTAAAAACAATTCAAAGCATAACTTCTAATTCACACTTTTAAGACCTCAAAATAATTCTACAGCTTCATTGTTTTAAAATCAATTTCTGCAATATTGAGTTTAGGTTTTTCCCTACACTTTCCATTCAACTTGAATAGCATTATAACTTCGTTGCAACGTTCTCACGAGTATTAACTTTGTTCCATGCTTGCAAATCTTCATAACTTCACTCACAAAAGTTTCATTTTAATCTCGATAGTACTTTATATTAAATGTTCATTTATCGAACAAACAACTTTATGATCAGCCACTTCAAACTTTTTGATCAGAAAAACGAAGGTTACTTCAAACGAAGTAACTTTCTTGTTCACACAGATCTCAGATGTGCTCCAATCAACAATTTCGAATTAAGACATTTCACAATTTCATAGGCCTGTTTTTCAAACGTACGCTCTCGTCTATGAATTACAAACATAACTACGCATTTTGTCCACTTGAAGAGGCGCGCTGTACCCTAAGTTGGCTGTGTATGCCCTCTGCAGGCCGTGTTGTATGAACTTTTGAACTCATCATCTACTTAAGGCTTCTTCTTATTCCGCCATCCTTTTCATTGCTGAGAAAAATGGTTTTCCTGACTTCTATAGAGTGGCACATAAATAACAACCCATTTTAGAAATTATTAACAAAGAACTATGGAAGGTAAAGGGATCGGAATGATTTCCAAACAATAGAAAAGATCTTAAAGTATAATTTATTATCAAGTATGGAATATAACATCCTTTAAATGACGCCTGTTTTTATTCAAACAAAAATGAACTTTTTTAATGACGCTTCCCATTACTGTACTCAACATCTGTGGAGTTATTCTGTTAATTTCCCGTATAATTATGAGTTTTAATTCCTGTAAGGTATCGGGTTTTTCAATGTAAACTTTTCTCTCCAAATATCCCAGAGAAAAAAAAAAGTAGAATTGGATCTGGAGGTCGGGGTGGCAACCGTACGTCACCACAGCGTGAAATTATTCGAAGTGAAAAATTTCTTTCAGAATAGCCATTGATTCCCTTGCTATATGAGCGTTAGCATAGATCAGATCAAAAGGATGAATTAACAACCTTCAAATTTCCCTGTGAACTTCAAAAACATGTAACGAAAAAGTAAGTTGAGGGATGTATTCATTATCCAACTTTATCATTGTTTTTTCCAGGCTTACAAACAAACACATGTAGATCCCTTAGCTTAAATTAGTATCTATTTTTATAATCGATTCATTTGGTACAAACAAATGGAAATATTTTTCCTGATAGATTTAGAGTCCGATGATCGACTGAGCATTTCAAATGAACGTTAAATTAAATTTAAAAAAAGTTATACTCGCACCTAATTATAACTTCGTTTTTACTGATCATTCAATTCAGCGAAACTATTTCAAATGTTAATTGTTGAATTCATTTAATACAATTCTAGCCCTATAACCACCAGAGTCTCCTATGAAGTTTATTAGAAATCATTCACTTTTGTCCTATTCTAAATGTTTCGTTCTAAAGTTGGGTGAAATCCCATAAAAAATTACTAATAATAATTGGTAATTTACTCAATATCTCGTTCAGTAGAGAAATAACTTGGTCGTTAAAGAATTAGAATAAAAAACACATGATAGTTTCAATATTATTAGCGAACTCCCGCGTTTTCGAGTGTTGCTATTCAGCAGAATAAGTACAAAAGCATCGAAAACAAAATCAAAAGGACAGATAGCATTTTAATTCAGTGTAACAGCAATATTGCATGTCATGCTTTTGAAATCCTTTGTATGAAATAAACACATCGTAAAAGATAACCAAAAGTTAAAACACTGCGCACCCAACGTAGATTTATTAAAATGATTTCACATTTCCTTTCTAAATGCTGAGGCCAAATTTCAAGCATGCAATTCATTCAATCATTGTACTCCAAATCAAGTATGGGATTGCATGTTTTCATGTCATCTGTCCAAGCCAATTTTAAATCAACTCATTCATTGACCTGACTAAAAATATGGACGTGATCATGAGGTTCAGTAGTACCGAGAAAAATACCAAAATAGGCTGTCATTTACATACTCCCAGAAAAAATTTGATTTCATGGAATTTTAATTAAATTACGATCCTGGTTTATATTTTTTATTTTTACAAATCTAATTCAAAAAGCAAGGTAAACAGCATCTGACTCTCGCATCCAAATACAATTTAAAAAATCAATTAAGTTCATAGTGAAGTGGGCTCTAAAATGTGCATCAATTGACAGTAGCGGGAATTGGAAATTTAAAAGTCGTTAAGCGCTATAATTGATCAGGATTACCTGCAGCCAATAGTAGAAAGTATCATTGAAATCTTGCTTAATAAATACCTGAAAGTTCATGCGTGGGACAACAAAGAAAGAAAAAGATCACGAACAAATAACTACTTTAGAAGCTCTTTGCACAACATGTAACACTGTTACATTCATTTTGAATTGCAACAATAAAAACGATAGCGAATATAATAGTTTTATCTCTATTTAAATAATGACCTTCTAAACTGAAATCAAAGATTTGAAATCCTCGCAGAATGTATCACAAAAGGACAATTCATCCTTTTCGTGAAAAAACAATTTTTACAATTCGTAAAATCTATTATGTTTTAGATCACTGGTTAACAACAAAAAATGATCTATAGATGACGCGTGTGTGAATAATCGAGCAAGTTTGCGTATCTTTTTCAGCTAAATGCTTCAAATCATTCACTGCAGTTTGCTAGAGACTTAGCATGACACAACAGGGAATGATAATTCAGCCGTCAAATACCTACGTACAATAGATGCAACGAGTCCGCACAGAACAATCATGGTTCTGATCACACATGCCAGACTCGTTTAGTTCAAGATTTCGAAAATAAGTACACGATAATATACAAGGGTAGATGGGTGTGAAAATAGAGGTAGATGAGTCCAAAAAATAGAAGTAAACAGAGTAATAATAAGGGCAAATAAGTGTGAAAATCGAAGTAGATGAGTGTGGAAATAAGAGTAGATGAGTATGGAAAAGTTAGCAAGCGCATTCCTCTTCCGAAACTGAAATTTTCAGTTAAATATTGTTCTACAAAACGGAAAAATTCCGCCATTCCAGACTCTTCACTTATCAGAGGAGTCTGGAGGTCTTAATTGCGTTGCACTTAATGCCTAATGAACTTCATGAAATGAGACTGAGTACGGACTTTATCAAACAATTCGGTTATTTTCAGTTGGGGACAAATATCAGTATTTTTATATCTGTATTAAAATTATAACTGGCCGTATATTTTATGATATTATATAATGTGATCTTTTAGAGCAGTACTCAAACGACAACTTTTTTCTAGCAGTTAGCTTTAAAATTTTAATTATCAACAATGTACATAAGAGTGTGTTACATGCACCTTTACAGTACATGTGTTGTTAGCCGATCAACAATAAAATTGCTCTGAAACAGTTCAGTAAGCTGTAAATTATTACTGAGAGGTACATGTGAAGCTAAAAATAATATGAATACTACTGATGGTGTCTAAATTTACGTTTAAATGTTAAGTAGCAATGCAAGACAATTGCAATTAAGCATATTATTCAAGTTGATAAACTTTAGGTGCCAGTTCAGTGCACACACCATATTTCTTTGATAATAAATGACACACTCAGACCATCAATCCCCATGAAATAGTCGGGAATTGCTTAATTGAACTTATTCTACAGCGCTTCTGCTGCGCATTTTATAATCCATTTACACATACTATACTGAATATAATGCATACTATACTGAATTTAATGCTTTTGATAAGGATCGCGTGGGTAACTAAATACTAAATAAGTCCTGTTTACATCCAAATACTGTAGATACTTTCAGGGTATGAACAAAGTAATGCTCTATATCTTCAAAACATAAGACATATTTCATACTTTCAGAGCGTGAATTCATGAATAATAAAATACTTACAAAGAAAGTAATGCGAACTTACTCAAGATCATGTCTCAAAAACTTGTAAGGTCTTCCGCCCCTGTTTGTCACGTTTATTTCTAATTATCATAGATCTCAATTCAAATTACATGCTCCTTTTAGTTGTTGGACAGCAAAGTTAGATAAGAGTCAATGAGTTATTACTCAGTGGAGTTTGTCGTAGACCGACTACAGAATAAAGTGTCCATTGACAGCCCCTTCATTAACGTCATAAGGAAGGAGACTTATTGCGATTGTATGTCAAGAAGAACACTGTCGTCAGACAGTGGCGTAATTCGAGCTCTGGAATTCCTTAAATTAAATTAATGTCAAACTCAGACAATAAATTAACAAATGTAGCTTTGTTGGAATAAATATGATTGATCATCACTATCATGTACAATTCGAATGACGAGTTTTGGTTGAACGGTACCCCTATTTAAGTTTGATAAAAAGAAATAAACATATTGTTAAGGGTCTCCACAAAATTTTTTAGGCGAATCTAAACCTCTTAAATATCAGTTGTAATTAAAAAATGCAGTCATATTTCCACTGACATGAGATTAGATTTCAACCAGTGACTCATCATTAAAAGATTTTTTCTAAACATAATGCGTGTAACTGAGTCATGGTAATCAAATTTCAGAGAAATCCCTTCCACATTTCTTTAGAGAAGAAACTATAACATCAAAGTATTATCAAAAACCTACACAACAGAAATCTGGCACGACGGAAGTCCCAGATTTCAACAAATGGGATTGGACAAGCGTTGAGAAAATATGCACTGAGACCAAATGGATTCTGCAGCGATAGCGTCGATCCTCAGATCTCGAAATGGGATGACGCTTCCATTCAGAACCAGGTCTTTTTGGCGTCAAAAAATCGAAACTACCGCTCGGCAACACAGAAACACGGGCAACGACTTCAAAGTTATGGAAAAAGTTGTCGGAAGTTTCCTTACCGCGGAATGAAAACTAAAGAAATTATTTGAAAAAATACCCAAAATGAAATGAAGATGGAATATACCATTGTTGATTAATTTCTGTAGAATAAATCCTGAGAGGAAGGCAATGCAATAAATCAGGGCTTTTAGAAATTAGGATTGTTTTCTGATCTGACAACGTCGGAAAATAAATAATGGAATGATTCAATTAGGAAGAAAACATAACGCATTTTTGCTACACAGCTAACAATTCTCTTTATTTCGGAAACATAATTTTTGAAAATACAACCAGCTTTAGTGAATTATAGCTCCATTTAGGTTTACATAGAATGAAGTATAGATTCGTAACATTTGGTTAAATTTCCAACTTCAAACGAAACTAAACTTGAAATACCTGAAAAATTTACTTAAAATTCAGTTTATATCGCTTGACTGAAATATTCAATCATTATTTAACATTATTGTATGTTGTGTAGAACAACATACAATAATGTTGTGGTACGTGAACCATCAGCTGCAGGTATTGTTTCCTGTATAAATTAATATTACTAAAATTATTACCGATCTTGGACACATTGGAAAAAACTGATGGCCACATCAGATATTTTGAGAAACACTTGCGTAGAATGCCTGCCAAATCTACTGGAATAAATCAAAATCTTAGAGTACAAACATGCGAGGAAAAAAAGGCTGACGAAGCCTAAAGAGCTGGGAAAAACAGAAACGTTTTCAAAGCTGAAACAGAAAGCGAAGCCCAGCAGAGTGTATGACAATAGCAAAAAACAACAGGAAAAGTAAGAAATAGTTATTGGAAGTTAAGGAAAAACAGAGATGCAGAGTGTCGAACACCTATTGGTCACTCGCTGCTAAGGGAGGGCAATGTGACAATTACACATGGAGTGACATAATGAAAACAATAATGTCAGTAGAAATTTCAAAGAATGAACGCCAAAGAACGAAGACATTTTCGAAAGTGGAACTCTTCAACATGGGAAACTTTCTAAACAGCGAACTACAACCGCCGTAATCTATTTAGCTCCGACATACATATGTAGCACTTAGACACGAATGTCGAACTTTTTCATTAATAATTAGATAAAATGGTCGAATGAATACTTGACTAAACAAAAATAGATCGATAAATGTGGAATCAAGTAAAATATGCACTGTTGCCGCTAAATATTAGTACTCTTTAAAGACATCCAATTATATTGGAACTACAAACAGAGTATGCAGGTGTTGTCCCTATATTTACGGACTAGATATTTTGTTGAAAATCTACAGCCTTCTTCCACTTCATATGTTTTTATTTCACTTTACATCTACAGGATTTGTTGTATAACGTCAAAAATATCCTATTCAACCATTCAGAAAACATCAGTAATGATAAAAATCTTTACAACTCCGTTTAAAAACGACTTATGTAGGATAGAAGACGAATGTATTCTACATTAGGAACTCATTACTTAGCAGGGAAAGCGTTTAGGTTCGCTGTTTAGAACTTCTACTGTTTTAGAAAATAATTTTTAAGACAACAAGGAATACATTGACAGAAATAGCAAAAATAACTTTACAAGTCCAAAGGGTATTGTGAGCATCAACTAAACGAAGAGTTGCATCTCGATTTAGCGCATTAATATAATAGTTTTCAAGTAAGAGTTAACACGCTACTCCTACTGGCTATGAAATTCTTTATGAGTACCAAATGTGGACATGTTAAGTGCTTTTAACTTAATACGATGGTGAGACATCTTGAACTAGAGAACTGAAAAGCCTCAGGCCAAACTCCTCTCATACGTAGATATCCTGCTAAATCTTGCTAATGCGTACCATGCAAATAGTTGTATTTAAACTGATCCTGCTGATCAATCATACTGCAAGTAAACACAGAAGAAGTCCGTATCTTCTTCTTTAACTTGACTATGTCGCATTAGCTCAGTTGTGTTAGGTCAGTCATGGGGCACAATGCTTAGTTTAATTAGTGAACGAAACTCTTTAACGCCAGCAAACAAATCCAGAAGACTCTCGCATTGCGAACTCATTTCCTAAAATGATTACTTTCTTGATTTAGAACGACACAACACGCGATGAAATTTCCATTTTTATCAAGTTGTTCATTTCAATGCAATGATAATAGAAATTGGGTTTATATGCTGTATTTGGAATAGGATTTTTTCACTAGCGACTAGGAATGAAAGAATGCTCATTGTTGCAGCTAACAAATGGCTGGCTGTAATAAACTGACTCTTTCGAGATTGTGCGAGTTCAGCGATATGCAACAAAAAAATTAACTGTCACAAAAACCATCAAGAGAACACTGCAAATTAGAATACCATGGATTGGAATAGTTGTTATAACAATAATAAGGAATAAAGTAGTGGAGGCACCTGATAGTGGAATTTCAAAGCATGGAAAAATATTTTGGAACAACGCCGCGCTTATAAAGAGCACATTTCACTCGTCACAGAAAGGAAGAAATACGATCGAAAGTAACCGTGGCCAAGGCCACCACATGGCTGAGTAAACTATACTATCCGTATGGAATGTTTAAACAATTTCTGTAATATCAACTACATAGAAATGCTCACTAAATGTGTATATTAAATAACATTACATTTCTCTAATGTAAACAACGTTCATTTGCAGGAATCATAAAACTCACAGTAAGATATGAGCCTGGCAAATACATCACTCAGATTGAGAAGCTATTAGTTGCACTCGTACGTCGTTGAACTCATGCTTAGTCATAGCAACTAAACTATTCTCAGTACATAAAAGAAAAGAAAGTTTCAATCAAGTATGCAGTACATAGTCATTGGATTTTCAATTCTCAATGCTAACGTCATAAGACTAATGAAGATGCTCCCAGCTACTGTTCCCATTCTCTGAGCTGAGACTCATAATGGCGTTGCGATGAGCATGATGAAGGTCAAACTTCGAGTGTCCTGCGTCGCAGTAGGCAGGACGTTTCTCTCGTCAACCGATGATCAGGCAGAAACCGACCAAGGAATTTGAACCCGGGTCTTCCTGCATCGCAATCAGGGATGCTCACCAGTCGACCACTGTGGTGGTATCTCATGTAAAATACTCGTGTGAATGACACAAAAGAAAACGCATCTCATCTAAAATACTTTCCGGTTCCTAAAATAGAAAGAACTTTCCTCACTAGGGAAATTGTTTTTTAAGAGAAGGGAAATTTTATTCAACTTACCATAAAATCAATAAATGATTCTGTAAAGAATTTTTGGAAGGAGCTTCTACGTTAGTTAGAGATATGTATAGAAATTATTTTTTCTAACTTGCTATTTTACCTCACCACACAGTTCTCATATTTAATAACACACAATGTCTGCATTGTCATAATAATATTTATGTAATTTGTTTCATAAAATATAGCCTTTCTACGAAACGAATGTATCCCTTGCAAAAAAAAAATTTTGCAAGCTCACAGTTAAATGATATATTTATTATAGCTGTCTAACTTATCCCTATACACTTGGCATTGAACTTCCAAAAATAAACTGGCTAAATATTTTGCTCAAATACTTCCAGGAAGTTTTAGTACTGGAAAAATTATCAATCATTTTTGGTCGACTATAAAATCTCTTTCATTTATACAGGACTTTCGCACGTCAGTTTAAGGACTCAGTCTCCTCGGTCATGGAAGCCGACCCCAAATAGGACGGTAAATTTTTCAAGTTAAATGAAAAGACTCTAAAAGGAGAGATGCTAAGCCCGAGATTAAAAAAAAAAGAAACAGGCGAGGGAATTTCTACAAAATTACATGAAAATGCAGTATTAAATACTTGAAGGCATGCAAGTACATTATAAACAGGAAAATGTGTTTGAGCAACACGCTAAATGAAGTGAACAATATTGACATGCACGGTTTAATATCCGCAGTTGAACACATAGGTAAACATCTAAAACTGAACCACAAATTTTTACTGTGACCCTAGAAAAACAGTTCTGTAATAAATAAACTCTACGAGCATACGTGAGAATGAATTTTTAAAGCAATAAAGAGCAAGGAAAAGGTGAAGTGGTGGAAGATAGTAGGAGTGAGTGGTACATAAGAGTAGTTACTTACAGCGGCTAGTGGAAGTGGCTAGCGAGAGTAGCACATGATAGTGACTGGAGAAAATAGTGAGGGTGGGAGAGTGGTGGAAGGATTGGAAAGAGTGACAGTGACATATCTAGTCTATGAAGAGTGGTTAACAAAGTGACAACGTCAGAATGTTAGGAGTAACTGAACCCAGCAAAACGTATAACAGATTACCGTAATTATGGCTATGCAGAACACTGTGACAGAAGTTTGGCAGTTGTAACTTGGATGATTGAAGACAAAACATACTTCATCCACACGAGTGAAGTAAATGACGACTTGATAGAAAGCGACTGAAGTCGTCACATAGGCGCCAGAAATTCTTAGGTCCCCAATTTATTTGAAGATACCGCATGTGGACGCACTTCATTGAAGAGTGAAGCCTCCAAGAAACGTAGGCAGAATTCATTTACGTCGTTCCCTGTCTGGTAAGGAAGAAACGAGCGAGAGCAGTGCAAAGAGTCTCAAACCAGCCAGCCGCCCTCAGATGAAGGAGGGGAGGAGGTGGGGAGAAGCTTCCTGCAGGGTGTCACTGACGGTGAAGAGAGCGAAGCTGATGACTTGAATATTAAAAAGGAATAGGACCATCAACTGCGGCGGCCCAGCACCTTTCTGCGTTTGAAACACTATTAAACTGTGAGGTGGAAATGTAACAGAAAGTCAACAGAGGACATGACCACGAGGCGACTAGGACTGGTTCAAGGTATGGCCATAAGGCGTCAAGGTAAGGCCAAAAGGCGTCAAGGTACGGCCATAAGGCGTTAAGGTATGGCCAAAAGGCTTCTAAGTACAGCCATAAAGCGTCATAAGCCCGTTAGGCACTATGTCTATTCGAAAACATTCCCAGTACTCAATTACAACGTCAACTGGATAAATGCAAACACATTTCGGTATTGGATTCACATATTTCTCCTCGTCTTGAACTAATATTATGTTGGAAAGAAAGTAATGTTGACTTTTGATATGATTTTTTTAATCCTCAAGAGTCCCTCGATTGTTAGATTAAATTAAATCTGAGTTCTAATGTATATTCAATTCCTTCAGGAATAATTAAAAAAAATTTAGATAACGTTCATTGTTTCAATCCTCAAGATATTGATGTTGTTGAAGAGCATCTAAGACATTGTGTGTTCTATGAATACAAGAAAGGTACATTGGCCGCACAACCTGCCATAAATATTTGTTCTGTCAATGGAAACAATGTTTTGAATGCTCCTTGAAATGTCAATGGTTTGCTCAGTTTTCATCTGGAAATTTCTTGCAGTTACTGTTACCCAGTGCACAGATTGAAGAGTGAGAAGAGGGAAAGAAAAGTGAGAGTCAATGAAAGATTACTTGGAGATGGGAACAGAACAAAATTGAAATGAAGTCGAGCCTCGTATCGTCGCAGAAGCCTTGTCTCTGCCTCGCAGCGTTTGGCCGTCATTAACTATTTAGCTAAGTACTTTTTCCAGCGTTGTCATTCTCCTTTTGTCGTCCTGGTGATGACCATAGATCGATGTGTCATAGTCGTTTCTCGGTTTCTGATTGAAAGTACAAGGCGGATCCCTGATTGAACTTGTGCCTCTTCCTTGGTGTCTCTTGACAAACATCAACTGAAGTGAAGACCATCAGCGCGATGACGCGTCGGAGGGCGATTTGTTTTTACCTTTTTCAACCCTTGGCGTTAATCAGAAAATATCGATGAAACTCTGAATCCAAGCATAAGCGTGTAATTTGTATAAAATGTTCGTATAATCTCGAAAGATGTAAACATTTACCTCTATTAACTGAATAACTTATCTCAACTAATAAACTTTTGGTACTAATTGGCTATAGCTGACTGGCATTTGGGTTATGTTCGCTTTAAAAAAATCTCCAGGATGAATTTATTTTTCTTAATAGTGCTCTTTCGCAATCGTCCCTCTCTATAGCAATTTTTATGTCCGATAATGAACACAATCGTTTTTACCTAACATTCCAGCATATGTATATCTATCAGTTTGCTCAAAATAATGCCAAGCTAACCTAATTCTATACCGTATTAAATTCGTTTCCATAATGTAAATTTTCATGCCTCACATTTTCCTTTCCTAAATTACATTCAAGATGACGAAGGCAGTCAATGACTTGTGGTGTGATTGATAATATTTATAGGGGGATGTACACATAACACCTCATATGCACTTACTTTTTGTTGACAAAACTGTTGACTGCATCACTGAGAATCACACATACGCCAGCACGGAGCTGCTCATAGAGATACTTGAACAGGGGCGAAAATGTTTGGGAAGATATGATAATATATTTTATGCTCTATACAAATGATTGAACTGCTGAAATGAAGAGCTGTATGCATCACAGAGGCAGTGATTTTGCTGTACAATTTAGAACGGGCATGTAGTTTGCTAATTTATTCCTACAAGCCACGAAAAAATAATTACCACGAACTAACCCCAGCTATTCTACAAAAAGTACAAATGGTTTTAAGACCAAGAGCAGCTCGAACATCACTCCACGCAGGAAACACTAAATAGCCTTTAAGCTGAAATTTTAAGAAAGTGAATTAACGCGTTGTACCACGAACACTTCATACTGATCAAATTCTCTGACTTAGTAGCATGGGATACATTCATTCAAGGATCTCAGATACCACGTATCTCGAAGATTCCGGTCAACATTTTCGAACATCGTGAGTGTTGGCCTTTCACATGGCGCGCGCGCACACTGCATAATACTAGTCCTACGGGACTGTGAGTCTTTGATATCTCACCAGCTATGGGGATGCGGGAGTTGTGTCTTACCGATAGCATCGAAGTCTTCATATATTATGATTAATATTGGGGATTGGAATCGGGTATTGGGAATGCCTCTGAAGGGGGATTTGAAAGGGCGTGAGCTTATTCAGGAAGGACAAAGATTGAGAAAAGGAAAATTCGAATGCCAACAAACTTTACAGATGGATATGAAATAGTGTAGTTGAAATCATGACGAAGCTATATGAAGGAGGATACAATATTGTTGACGGAATAGGTTAATAGGGTTACTAGTTTACGTACTAGAGTACTAGAGTGGGTGTTCACATTGTGAATAAGGCCAGTGATTGTTTTTTTTTGTTCAGGTGGAGGCTGCGGCAGGGCTGAGTGATGTCGAAATGATTGTCCCACTCTATATGAATGGTTTTTTAGCAAGGTGAATGATCGAATTTTTGTAGACGATTTTGAACTCTGATGCATGAATGGTGTTATATGCATACGTGTTGAGCCAAGTTGATTTTAATTGTGATACAGGAATAGTAAATTTAGATTTAATTTAATAACTCACTGAAACCAGCAAACCTCGTAAAGCTGTGAAACTAATTAATTCGGAAACTAGTTTTACTCAAATAATTCTTAATAACTCCAACAATAGGTTTTAATTGTTCGTTGTGGTAGTTTTGTCTCAGTACTTCCGATGGTTATAGTCCTCGAAACTACCAGAACATTAACATTAACAATTAACAGAAATTAGCGCAAACGACTGAAAATAAAAGAATAGTAACTCAGGTAATTAATATTCTTCTAATAACCTTGGATTAAAACGAGGCCCTAAGTGATTCAAATTGTGCCTTTTTCATATTATTTTCGCTCAAGTCCTTATGGCCTTGGCCCCATAAGTGAATGAATAAAATTCCCAAATTCTATAATATTTTAGAGCTGTAGCGATTGCCATTACTGCTGACTTTTTTCGAACACTTTTGTTCTCTTCACTGTGTCTGCCTTGCTTGCAACTCTCTGGCTTCACGACACTCGAACGACCGATCTTTCGATTTTTCAAGAAAGAAGCAATGAAAAAACCGATCGTCGGGGAAGAATTCGTATGTAGATCTATGCAAAAATGTTTAAGCCCGGAGGTGCCAGCATCCTGCAGCAGAGAAGAGACGAGCGTTGTTGAAGAAGAGGTTATTTACCGCTTGGTTGTCTGCTGCAAAGATGGTGCAGTGGTTTTCAAATTCCTGGCTACTCCACATTTGCTGACATTGCTGCATAGAAGAGGTCAGTTACGCAATTCTCTTCCGTAGGAGAATTTCAATTTGGAGTTATTTCAACTGGAGCAGGTTTTTAACACAGATCCTTGTCAAGCTTTCGGCGAATTTGACGTCACGTGTTTCATTGTGATCGTAAAACAATCCGGTGGGATTTGACGTGAAGATAAATCAGCTTTTCGCACTGAAGATGCTTATTAAGTTATTCTTTGCTTGAATTTGAGCACTTGAAACATAATAAGGTCCTTCAAATACTAGTAACGATGCTGTAGCAATACGCTTCCGCTTTTCGCAGTACTATTGTTATTCCTGCTTTTCAGTATTCAATAGTAACAGAAATGTTTCTGTTTTCCTTTATTGGTCAAGTTTTGATTTCAACTCAGCTTTCAAGATAAATGTTAACAGTAGCTTTTTTCTCACATCACCCTACCATGTACGTTAAAAATGAACACAAAACTTGTAAATGTTGTGTTACTTCCTTTGTTTAACCCTTTCGGTACTGACGGCATCTCTGGTAGCCGCAGTCATTTTTCGCCTATTAAGATGCAGAGCAACACGTGTGTTTGTGCAAACGCTGGTAGGGCAGTGCAAGCTACAGTTTGATCAGAACAATGCAGTGACCGTAAAACATCACAAAGCATCTTTTTTAAAATTTGATGTTATATATGTTGAAAAAGGTTCTGATATTTGCATCATGGTACCGAAAGGGTTATGAATAAAGTTTACTCTCTGCAATTTCTCTCTAACCAAGAAATATTTCGCGTACGCCCTAATGTGAGTGTACCCGTTTTCCATCGTTCTGTAATTGCGATACTCATGTGTCTATATTGGTCAATATTTTTAATGATAGTGCATTTAAAACTTACAATATATTATTATTTTACAGTAACCAGATACTACAGTTTAGATATTTCAACCTTTACTTTTCAAAACATTTTAAAGTCACCATTCTCAATTTTCAATCACTTTTGGTAATTGTACCATCTTACTTTTCTATAGGAAAGATTTCCGATGAATCGCATTAGTATTTCATTAACCAGAAGTATTATGCTGTGAAATTCCCTAA
Organism: Trinorchestia longiramus; assembly: GCA_006783055.1. NCBI lineage: Eukaryota > Metazoa > Arthropoda > Malacostraca > Amphipoda > Talitridae > Trinorchestia > Trinorchestia longiramus. The sequence goes on along the minus strand of VCRD01000348.1, from coordinate 261,844 downwards.
GTTACATATACTTTTAACTCGATGCTCTGCTTCCTGTTCTACAAGAGCAGGCACCACTTCCATATTGTCCATACACATAAGCTACTGTACACTTTTAAAAGTAAGGCTTAAACACCATCACGAAATTTTACGTAACATCTTCGATTGCAATGAATATTTTCTTTGTCTTTTACCTTTTTCTTTCATTCCACTTCGTGCGTGTCAAATATCGCGATATTTAAGAGTTTTGACAATATTTCACGTGAGTGCTTGGAAAGTCTTACGAGGCGCAAAACTGCACAAGTCAAACTCGTTAGATTTTCATTCTCTGTTGAATTTCCTCTCCTTTTATCGGCGTACAAATCAGTAGAATTGATCGCTCACTGAGCGTTCTTGAAGCGTTGGTAAATTCTAGGAAGAAATTTCGACTCATAAGTTGACAGCCTATCAAATTTCATCTCTAGCTTGCATGTTTATTTTCTGAGATTTCAAAATGTGACACTACTTATGTATGTGCTCATTACTCAAGTTTCAATCAAAAGCTCCTTCTTTGCTTTCGTATCATCGCGTAATGTGACGATGGTTGCAAATGTGGCCTTATAATTGCACTTGATGGTTGCAGACTTAACAGAGAAAAAATTAGACCAAATTAAAGAGATCATTGCCACAAATTTGTTTAAAGTGGTATTTGGGCAAACAAAAAGTCAACGTTCAAAAGTGTTACGAACGCAAAGATTGTTTCTCTATTCCGCTCTTTTTAATTTTTTTTTTGTGGCACGTTTAGTACTTTTCTTACGAAGAAGGAGTAGAAGCTGCGTACCTGGTCTTGTGGAACCATAGAAAACATCAATAATAATACCTGTAATTTTAACCACTTCCGAAACGCTTACAAATTATTACTAATAGAACAACTAACAATCCATGAAATTTCGTTTCCCTAATAAAAATAACAATGTCTTAAGACAATTTCGACACTTACAAGATGGATTCCACTAACTTTTATTCATTTGAAAGAGGAATTTTATAGGCGTGCATGTAAATATGATATCAACAGCGGGATCATCTGAGACAAATTGACTTCTACATACAATATTATTTTAAACTCAACATGAGATCCTGTTTCCTAGCTCATATTAGTATAATTTTAGTGAGGCGCCTGCTGTGTACACGAATTTCTCGTAACAAATTATCTGTCAAGGTTGTGTGCGTAATTAATTGTCGTCCACGCTGGAGCAAATATTTATACTGTGCGTAACAATTTGTCTCGCTTTAGAAAGTGTGAGCAGAATCAACCTGCTTTTGTTTACCTCGGTCTGAAGTAAGAAAGTAAAATTATTTATCCTTTCAATCACTATTCATCATTTTTACAGTTCATCCTAGGTTGTCCCGCCCTGGGCTCACAAAGTAAAACACTCATTTTTATCAAAACAACGTCGTAGCAGAATTCTAACAACGTAATAAATGCAAATCTTAGATATCATTTGAGTATCGATATTCCTGCAGAGGATTCAAACTCTCTTACGCTAAAAGGCATGGAAGTATCAAATTATGATGTCTTGAATTTAAGAGAAATCCATTCAACACCATCCCTGTATAATTTCTACGGGGCTTCGCTAGTATAAATTATTGTAGATCCTGAATATTTTGAGGTACAAATTAAGAAATTCTTTACATAAACAAAGAACATTCAGATAATGATGTTAAAGATGTTGTAGTAACAAGAACTAAAAGATGGTTCCATACCTCAAACTAGAATCAGTGCTGCTACCTAAAGTAGTTAAAATAGGATATGTATTACCATGTTTCCTAATGACACTTTTCATTGCATGTAGCCGTTGTTTGTGTTAACCATATACCATAGAGGAGACGAATCATTATTTTGAATGTTGCATGCAGCTTCTCCGCATTGAAATTTATTCCTTTCTTCAGGAGGCGCTAAAAACGTGAACGTTCAGTCACCCGAGATACGGCTTTTCAAGACAAACATTTTCCGAAATTTACGATTTCTCCATCGTCTGCTGTTCATCGAGAAACCCTGATAGACCACGCAGCCTGCTAATTGCATGAACTTTAACTTATTGTGGCAGCTGATAAGAAAAGTTTACGGCTAAGCGGCCATTTACGCAGCAGCTGATAAGGCTAATGAAGAGGCGGCTTCATTATGGCACACGTGCGACGCATCGCGTACAGATTATTTTGTCTATTAGGTCGTTTTAGACGCAGGCAGTTTCTAGACTATTGTAAATATTTGTTCTTAATAGTCCAAGAGGGAATGTCATGCTAATCTGCGTAAAGATATGACAAACTCTCGCAAAGGAGGAGACCATCAGTAGGTCCTGTACATGAGCCTTATTGTGTTAAACAAAATTTTTCCACAAAAAGGCTCACAAGTGTGCAGCAAATTGACTAAACGTTTCATGGCTATTAACATTGTTAATTACCAAAAAACTCATTAAAGAACGTTTCAAAGGACAATTAAACGATTTTGAAGGCCAACACAACTAGAAGGCCAATCGATTCATAGGTTCATTGTCAGCGGCTTGTTACGTGAAAAGTAAGTCACACACAATGTTTTCAGTGCTGGAAACAACATCAGAGACAAACAGTCAAAAACAAAGCGCTATGTAGAGCTGCCCTGCCCATTCGTTTCAAACACCCCCTGAAAAAAGCATCACGTCTGTAAACTACATACGAGTATAAAAGTATTGTAAATAAGTAGTAGTCCGCCTTCAATCTTGAGAATTAATAAACTAATAAGCCATAGAACTTCTTAAGATGTGCGTGAGCACGATGTATTAAGCTAATACAAATAGACTAATTGCTCAACGTCAAGAAAAAATTAATTGATTTTCGGTATGATTAAAATGATGAAAACAAGATTATATTTGCGCAAATTGACCTTTAATGAATTATTACTATAATGAGAAGCCTTTGATGTATTTCTCCTCTAACAATCTTTTCCTGTAGTCCTGTACTATAATGAACAACAACATATATTAGAACTTAAGCGCATTCTTCATTGCAAATCAAATAAAACCATTGATATTTCTTCAAATGACTCATTCATATATATGCGCCCTAAGATTACTGTAGGATACTGATTGATTTGGTTGTTCTAGAGCACCGATCATTGATCAGTGAAGATTACTTTAATATAATGGAACCATTCTCAATTACCTCTCACAGTGTCTATTTTTAAAATTGTTTATAAGAGTGTTTCCTTTCCAAATTCAAATATTTATCCGAAATTGTACAAAGTTTTTTTCTGAAATATGTGTAGACAACCGAATTCACCGTTTTTCCAATAATATAAAATTTTTGGTACTCTCAAAAAAAACCTCTCTCCTACGCTATATTATGCCCCTTCCCTCCTCCCACCAGAAAAAAAGCTTCAAAACATCATATATTCATAGGCTCAGCTATCAGCGCATTCATTTTCCTTGCATCCCAGCCAAACAATTCAATTTCTGCCTCGTGTGTCTAGAGGCCATTATCCTAGAAGTCATCAGAGTTTTCCATATGTTTCCGTGCGAAGCTGAGGATATTATTCCCAGTGACGGCCGCTGATGTTTTTATTACTCTCTTTTCTTAGCGAGGATGCATAGACGAGTATTACGCAAACAGAAATAACTTCGTAGCAAATCTTTCATTCAAGAGTGTATGGCGGTGGATCTTGACATACTACCAACAATGAATAAAATCACGTATTCAGACTTCAGAGAAAAGTTGCGATCATCATGTAAACATACACAAATACTGACATGAAGCAATGCAAGCAGCTAGTGACTTGGTACCTTCATCACCTGCTGAGTTAAGAAACACTGCGTAGGAACCAGAGTGGTTTCCAGTACGCATTGCTTTGAGCGTTTTTTCTGGTTCCTTCTCTTGCCGAATGTTCCTCAGAGATCAAAGTCAGTGTTTGTGTTAGAAAACATACATAGCATTTGATACTGGGTTATTTGGGGAAGCATAAAGCTAACGCATGCCAAGTCCGCATAAATTGTTCAGGGAGTTGATTTTACTCTGATGTTTGAAAGGGCAAAAATTTCTCGTTCTATCTTGGTATTTTGTCTCGTGAGTGTGTCAAAATCTTACATAGAAGCGACTTCAAGAAGAGTTCCCCCTGATTGCCTATTGAATACAAACATATCGTGGCTGATTGCGATTACCGTGATACATTGACCATATTTTCTGATCTGCTTTTACTAGGTAGCCTCTGATATATGCAAATAATTCGATAACTTCCATTGACTGAGAGCTTCATGGCGCAATACTTCTGAATAGAGCGATTGACACTAAGTTTGAATTTCATACATCGTTGCAACGAATTTCTACTCTAGACCATCGGTAGTTTAACCCTTCACTGCATGGCGCCATAGATATGGCACATAACTGTTTTTCTCGAATAAAAGCGTATTAAAATAATTATTGAGGTCGCGGTAGCTGCTTACGCCACATCAGGAACTTACTGATAGTGTATCAAACGCACATTACACCACTGCTACACACACATCAGCCGGTGGAGCACAGTTGTTGTGAGACACTTCGAAATTTTCGAATGATTAATGCAATGAAGAATTAAGAACATACTGTGACCTATCCTACTGACTTACACCTTCATTTGACATCAATACCTCCGAAGGATAAATAGAAATCCTCTTTTCGCGCACACACTTCTTGAATAATCACTACCTCCCTGATCTGAAGTAATATGTCAGTTTACACAGTGTTTCCAGGCGTACAGCGAAATTCAAAATGCACGGAAAAACATTGTGTGTTATACGGTGATGAGTCAAGACCATTTTTTTGAAAAAAAAGAGAGCTGACATCCATGCATTCTTCATGCACGGTGTGGTCACGGATGTAAGAATGAATAGGCACAATTTGAATCACTTAGGGCCTCATTTTAATCCAACGTTATCAGAAGAATATTAATTACCTGAGTTACTATTCTTTTATTTCCAGTCGTTTGCGCTAATTTCTGTTAATTGTTAATGTTGATGTTCTGGTAGTTTCGAGGACTGAACCTTGCAGGTCCAGTGCAGTTAACTAAAACAAATGCAGTGCGCTGAAAATCAATAAGCAGTGCCCCAAAATTCTTAAAAACTGTGAGAAGTGAATACTGACTAACAAGAGCGCATTATTTTATTATGACTGATTAGTGTCACTTTAATGAATCAGCTTCCAAAACTCAAAACATCGCTACACTGATATTTTAATATAAATGGGAGACGATAACGAAACATCAAATTTTCTTACAGTATATGGAAACAAAAGTTACTGAACGAGACCATAGACGATTGGTTCAATGGTAAGAGAAACATAATTTGAAAGTCGATTTTATGAAGTTTACGATTTAAAATTATTTCTTAAGATGGTAAACATTTACCACTTGAACCTTTCCTTACCGAAAAGTTTTTTTGCAGTATTTTATTGGAATAATCCGGAATGAAATAATAATCATTCCACTCCAATTTTTACTAATGGGAACGATATATCATAAAATATAGACACGCATGGTACAAAAAAGGCTTAATTAAAAATACCAGACAACCTTGTGTTCGCAAAACTTTTCGTAAAATCGCAGATTTAGCTGAAAGGAAATACCTACTTAAAAATAATGGTGGAGTTCTTGAATCTCCCCATTGAGAAATTATCACAAAAAAATGTAACTCCAAGCTGTATTAAGCATCTGTAGCAGCTGTACCAAACAGCTGTAGCAGCTGTATTAAGCATCTGCAGCAGCTGTACCAAACAGCTGTAGCAGCTGTACCAAGCAGCTGTAGCAGCTGTACCAAGCAGCTGTAGCAGCTGTACCAAGCAGCTGTAGCAGCTGTACCAAGCACCTGTACCAAGCAGCTGTAGCACCTGCACTAAGCAGCTATAGCAGCTGTACCAAGCAGCTGTAGCAGCCGTACCAAGCAGCTGTAGCAGCTGGACAGCGTCAATATCGGCAGTGCAAAACTAGGAATGAACACCTGCGCATTGTATGATGATGTGAATCTCAAACACCTGCACATTGCATGATGATGCAAATCTCAAACACCTGCACATTGCATGATGATGTGGATCTCAAACACCTGCACATTGCATGATGATGTGAATCTCAAACACCTGCGCATTGCATGATGATGTTGACCTCCAACTAAATATGTATATTTGTACGACACATCTGAAATTTCAAGAAGGATGCAAGGACGTTGCTCTCAGCGACAATTCTCGGAAGTCAGAAGAGGTCTACGAAGTATCGGACCCATCAAGAAATAGCTCCCAAGGCGTCATCGAGATCATATCTTAGTTCCTTCTAACGCGGAATTGAGTGCAAGCAGAGTAGGAGACCCAACTTTTGAATGCGGCCGAACACGGGTTAGGGAACATGGCAGGCATTTTAATGACTAAATTTTAGTATTCTAGATGGTCGTGCGTAGTTATGACCGAGGCAGCCAGTGCAAAGTGCAATTAAAACTTTCAAAGAGTGCTTCAGAAGCTAATGCAGTGCTGTTGAAGTCATTTAAACTTTTCGTGAACTTCGATGCTTGCTTAAAGAAGTGACTAGTACTCGAGGCAGGTAGGTGTGTCCTACTGCATTACAATTGCAATGCATTCATGCCCTCACGCAGCAGGCTAGGGAACCCGCATGTTTTCTTAAACGCTATAGAATTATTCAGATTCTCCTTTGCACGGAATGCGATCAGATGAAATCGAATGTCAAAACGGAAAATTTCCTTGTGACACATCATCTTTAAAAATCGTGTAAATCGGGATATTTTCCTTTTCAAATTTAAATAATGTCGTTCATATTTCGACTAGCAAACAAATTGGTATGAAAAGAACCAATTGAATAAAATATAATTTATAAATAATGAGCATTAACTTCGTACAATTTCTCGTACACTTTACACCGTTACGCAATTCTCCTTGAGAGCTTCGATACATTTTCTTGAAAGATATTTTATCAAAGAAACAGTTCCTTTCAGTGCAAATAAAGTTCTTCTAGACTTAAAATAAACCCGAGTACACAAGTCAACAAAGGTTTACTCAGCCATCGCTGTAGAATGATTGCAAAATAATTAAAAACAAGCGTTTACTATCAATAGCAAAAAATTATTCTCACGTATATTTCATAACGGAGTTCATCCCCGAGAAAAAGTAGATGAAAAATTAATGAGGAGCAGAAGATTTTCCTGCAGCTCACAGATTTCTAAAAGAATAATTTATTTGTAGCTCAGTATTTTCACACGGCTTAGATTACTGAGGTTTTTCATCAATAAATTCAAGCATATAACCAACACGAGCGAGAGTTTTGAAAAAATGTAGAAGCAAATTATTCAACATTCTATGGTCAAACGAAAATTTGATTCAAGGATAATTTACAAAAATTAAGGTATTGAGTTGCTGGCATTGAATCTTATTAGTTGACAAAAAGGAACGATCTAACCTGACAAATAATTTTAAGACTACAGAATTGAAATCCAATCTTGGCTAGAAAATTCACAATTACTCCACCAACATAATGAAAAATTCGTGCATATTTTCAAGTAAAGAAAAAATACAAAAATAAAATTGTACCGAATAAAAATTGCAATATGTGTCGGGAAGACTGAGAAAATAGAGATCAAAAGCTCTGCTCTTAGTCCATCCCTGGCAATTTTATGATTGTCATCAACCTGACGTCACTGCGCAAGAAGTGGAGTTGTTCCGAATGAGCTTTGAGATATTGGAACAAGCAACTCCGAGACAAAGAGGTATTGGAACAAGCAACTCCGAGACAAAGAGGTATTGGAACAAGCAACTCTGAGACAAAGAGGTATTGGAACAAGCAACTCTGAGACAAAGAGGTATTGAAACAAGCAACTGCGAGACAAAAAAGTATTGTCACAAACAAGTCTGAGACAAAAAAGTATTGGAACAAATAATTTCAAGACAAAGAGGTATTGGAACAAGCAGCTTCGAGACAATTAGATAATTAAACAAGCAACTCCGAGACAAAGGGGGTTTGGAACAAGTAACTCAGAGACAAACCGATATTGGAACAATCAACTCCGAAACAGAGGTAATGGAGCAAGCAATGCCGAAAAAGAGAAGTATTGGAACAAACATCTACAAGGGAAAGAGGTATTGGAACAAGCATCTCCGAGGGAAAGAGGTATTGGAACAAGCAACTCCGAGGTAAAGAGTTTTTGGAATAAACAGCTCCAAGACAAAACTTTCTACACGCTTCCATCTACTCCATGGGCTAAAGAGAGCAAAATACATTTTTAAAATATTGAACAAGGATTAGAATGAAAGATCCAAAATATTTGTCAAAGCATCAGTATATTTTTAGGTAATTTTGTTGAACCAACACCAACGCTCAACACAAATTTTCAAATATCTTTATGGAAGCACAACAAAAACATGTCTTTTATAAAAGTAAGTTGCTCCCTACGTGCCTGCTTGTACTTTCATTCATTTTTATCCTAGAGTAAAAAGTTTTGCTTAGTTCGCAAAAATTTTGTCGATCGTAAACGAGCAGTTTAATTCCATTAATGTGATCCTAGGAGTCCAGAACTGATTTAGTAATTACGTGTATTGCTTATATTTCTACACAGCGATTGTACACAAGCCAGTCACAAGACAGATTTAATACTGTGCGATTGCAAGAACGAATTAGAATAACTACTAGAGAGTAAAATGAAAGTGTACACAGAAGAATTACACGATTAGATGACAAAAGGAAAAGGAAGCAACTACTTAAAAATAATAAAAATAAAGTTCAAAGAAGTGCAAGGCTGGAGAATTTGCGAGAAAAGGCACACAAACTTGTAAATGAAGAATTTCTATCTCAAAGAAATATAGGATGTTACTTGATACAAACCTTTACAGTGTATATAAGAATAAAATGGAAAAAATACCTATCAAGGCTGATCAAGGTATCAGATTGTGAATTATGATTTTCATTCATGTAGTTTCACACAATTAGTGACCCTGATAAATCGTGATGAGGCGAATTCAAAATCCGTACCAAAATGTGATATACCGAGGCTGCAAAAAAATATGCACAAGAAATATTGTATAAAAAGAAATCAATATACCTTATCGGTATATATTTTATTTTCCTTTGTATTGTTCACCTAGTACTTGGTAATGCTTCTCTTCTTCTTGATGACCAACTGAAGTCGCTTAGGCATCAAATTAACGAGGTGAAAGTAGGAAGCATCACTGATGATCCAAATCATCTTTAGTGCCTCCTTCAGATTTGTGATGTTGGTCGGTTGGTCCTTATCGATCTCAATTTTCATTTTATTCTAGGTACTTTCAAGTTGGGATTACGACTGGAGAGTTGCCTAGCTACTCCAAAACACTAATATTATTGTCCTCAAAGAACGGGGTCACAACTTTTCACATATGGGCAGAAACACCATCATGAATAAAAAGTCACACTCATAAATACATGAGAACACCAGCTTATGATCCTTCAAAATAACAATACGACTACTTTCCCTCGTTGTTACATTCTTATGAAGAAAGTGCAATCCATCTCTGCTCTTATCTTCACTAAAAGCATCACAAACCAAAACTCCTCTGTTTTCACTGATCATAACAACTGCACTCAAATAACAGACAACCCTGAAGCTGTCCCTGATTAATCTCAAGGTGCTGTCATCACTTAGCATTACTTTCTGCCACTATTCACAAGTATTTTTGAATTTATTAGAAAAATTAAGCCGTTTCTTTTTCGTGGCTACAGTAGGCAGTGATGAGTAGTCCGTACAGCGACGTCCCTCAGGAATTCACGATAATTTTTCTTAATGGCTGCCTTAGTTATGAACGGATTTGCTAACATTTTTCTTTTCATAATCTTGTCTGTATAATCAAGCGCCTTCTTTCGGAGTTTTCTGGGTGGTTTCATATGAAATTCTGGGTGCCTGGTGGTAGTGAAGCAGCCGCTTTCTTGAGATTGTAAATTGGCATCCTCGTTTCCATCAGATCGGCGGTTATGTGTATCACAGATAAATCTTGTTGCAATAGGGAGAGAATGCGGTTTTTTTCTTCCATTAAAAGCTTAGTTCGACACATTCTGACCCTTTGGAACAGAGTCATAGAGCGGTAAAGTTCGTGGAAAAGTAAAAATGGTGACGCTGAAGATAATAAAAATTAGCTCGTTCCTCACCGAACACAGGAGGCTCAGCGAAAACTGTGGTTTGGTAGAGCGGAGCGAGGAAGGCTTTGCTAAACTACACCAACACAAGCTCAGCCAAGTTTTCGTATTTTGGAGACGGAAGTGAAATCTATGCACATTTTTTCGTGCAGACTTTTTGCCGTAAAAATATACGAACAGAAAATTTCGGCTATTTTGCAAATGTGTGTATGGATCTTAAAATAATTCAGAAAAAAGCACGCGAATTTTTTCATGTGCGGGTCTATCAGTATATAATAATTTCTAAAGCAAGCACTTTCAAAGCTTTTTATTTGGCGGCTACTACGTCGTTAACGAAAGTTTAACAGACGAGTGCAAAGTATAGCACCAGCTGACTCTCTACAAAGAACTGCAAAACTTGCAAAAGTAAAAGATTTGGATTTGTGAGGCCAAATTCATTAAACTCGAGCACAGAAAAGCGGTAGTGTGGGTTAGTGCGGACAGAGGGCAAACTTTACAGCCCATCCGTCATGTGGTGCCTGAAACAAACAACTCTATACATCATAAATGAAGGATACAGACTCATGCGTTACTGCAAGTGGGGCAAAAAATAGACGTCTCTCAAATTCGATTTTGCTCCAAGACTAATTTGCAGAATAACATCTTGAAAAACGTTCATGAACTTGCTAAAAAAACTCAAAGTCAAAACACTTAACATGAAACATAAATGTAGCAGAAGGCGACAAGTAGTGACAGGTCACTCTACTGTTCGTTTCAACCATTTCTTCTGCAACCTATTCTGGTATTTCAGCACCGGACAAAATTCTGTGTTAACGTGATTTTTGCAGTGCAGCTTTGGTGCGCTACCCGGGTAAGTGAGTCAGGTTCCGCCTAATCTCATGCGAAGCGTCGAGTTATGAATAATAGAAGGGAAAGAGCTGAGTTTGTGGTAGCAAGGAAAACCAGTAAAAACTTTAAAATTTGAAACAGGGGATCCGTGGCGCTCAAATCATAAGGACGTGATCAGATCAAAATAAAGCTGCTGTGCCTGTGCTTGTAACTCAAATACGGAGGCCTTTTTAGAAAATATACTTGTAAAATATTATACACGTTTTAAAAACTAAAAGTTTTGCAGCAAAACTTTCAGTAGGACCGATGACAGACAATTGAAGAAAAGTACCAAATCAATCGAAATAAAGGGTTTTCATTCAGGAATAGAATCCTGTATCTGGTCAAGCTTCGTTAAAATGTAGTGGTTCTCAAACGCAGCTTGAAAAACACCAAAGAGCAGGCGTAAATGGAAAAATGATGTGTGATGTGATGAATACATCCCATTTAAATATCAATAACTCGCTTAGAATTTATCCAATTTTAGCTTATTAACTCTCGTTAAGTGTGGAAAAAAGTTAATCAGAGGTCGGAAATGAAAAAATATATACAAAATCATGCTATCTTTGTTTCTATTTCACGAGAAGTCTTTTTTGTAGGCACTCTTTGTTTTGATGTCATTTTCTGCATAGCTCTGCTCATCATCGGTTTGCGTCTCTCCAAAAGGACAAGCTGTGTTAAATTTTCTCTCTTAATTCTTTCAGGTCTCTTCGTGGAGTGTAGAAAACTTTAGACGTTCAGGTAAACTACGTACTGTGGGCATAAGACAAAGGCTTTTCATAATCAACAAAGTCCTTAAATTTTAGAATAATTCCCTCATTGTCAACAATTTGTCATTGTTGAGAGAGCCTCATTTAAACTCATAGCGCAGCCAATTTAAATAACACTTGATTACACATCTACGGCATCACGTGGGGCTTGCTTAATAAATGATACGTTTGTGCATGAACATTATTTTCAAGTCACCTTATGAATCACAATTAAAAAGACGTTCTCATACATCATATTTTATTCAATATTAGTAGCTCATGGATCATTGTACTGATATCTCGCGGGACTATCGTTAATCTATTTTTAACTACTCTTTTATTTGTTTAATTTTCTCTGTAAATATATATATATATATATATATATATATATATATATATATATATATATATATATATATATATATCCTATGACACTCCTAGACACCTAGCAAATACGGTACCAAACTATAAAATTAGTTTATAGCCTTTCGAAAAATTTCCTTAATTAATTAATCTCTAGGAAAATAAGGAACGTTGAAAGTCTAAAACTACTGAGATGCTTTTCATAAAAAATTAGATGAGATGCTCTTTGTTCCTCTAAAAATTGTAGAACAACAGAAAAATCAGGATTACTACAAACACTCTACTGATGTGGTTCATAAATCCGCGCTCAGTTTGTACGTACATCTTTCAGTAGCTCACAAAATAATTGTGACAATTATTATTATTATTTTCGTGATGATTACGTAGATAATTTTTTCTCGAAGTAATGAAAAAGCATAATTGACGCAAGTTGTACAAGTTATAATAGTTCAGAAAGCAAGAGCCACGATAACTTTTTAAAGAACGTCGCTCATAACATACATACGAATACAGCGTTGATTTTTGCGCATAACAGTTAAAAAGCTGCAGAACGAACAAAAATTAATGACACATGCAATCAGTTCATTGGACTGAGTCAGTGCTCCTGAAAACATGAAATAATTGTAAGGCGACATCAATTTTTCAGTCTAGGCGAGCAGGAGCAGGTGACCGCATGAACGACACCCCAGGGAAGACGCTCGTCGCCTTCCAATTCACGTAAAATCTGGGGGCGGTGCTCGCGCTGAGAGATTCCTGTCAGGAATACGTATACCTTAAAACTTATTACTTTCAAAATGATTTTCTCCCCGAAAGATGAAAGATCATTTTGGACATTCAGAATATGTGATACAAACATATCTATTTTACGCGCAAAAGACTGATCGACCCATAGATTTGTACATGCAAATTCAAATGTATACAAATTGAACTGAGGCTCAGAAGTAAATATAGTGAATATTGCTCTCGTAAAGAGGAAGGATATCAGTATTCGTATTCCTGTAACATTGAATTTTAACATATATCCAAATTGTCAAACTTAATGCAATTTTTATAGTAGATAAAAATTTGAAGTAAGTGGTAATTACTGCATGAGGCAGTAATCGAAAAAGCCAAAAATGATTTCCATCCTCAAGCAATTAACACAAACTTGAGTGAAAAAGTAAGACTAAGCATCAAAATTTGATACTTAGTACATCCTTGAGATACCTTCTTTGTTCTTCGTAACTCACAGCATTTTCCAGAAATTCTTCACAACAGTACATTGTATAAAATGTCAGGTGTATTAAATAATTCTTCTTCGTGGATCACCTTGCAATCATTGACATTCTTTATGTGTTCCGCCAATGAAGCTTACACGTCAATGTTTGCCACAAGCTGTCAGTGATATAAATGTCAAGCGATTGACTAGGCTATTTATTATATATCGTTTTCACTGTGGTCTTAACACTCATCACAAATCAACTGATTTCAAGTTTAAGAATTCACGGTTTCACATTATTTTCAAGGCTTATGTAGTTCTTCAAATTACTGTTTTATTTGTTTATAAAAGGTCATCCATAAGTTCCATCCAATTTTGGTTTGTCTAAAATTTTGTAATATTTTAGGATGTCAATTGCGCGTCAAGTAATATTCATGTGAATTTAGACATGCTCAATCTAATTTTAAAATTTATTTTCCAGGAGTTTGGAATTAAAATTTCACTAATTATACGCCGTAAAACATAGCAGTATCTTTATGAGTTTAACAAAGAAGTAGCAGTCCCTGAAGCGACTCAAAGTATTCACTTAGTTTATTGAAAAAATGTCTGAATGAAAGAACTTGCAGAAGATAGTTTACAAAATTCACCGATTGGGATTCAGCCTTGCAGATGAAGCCCAAACAAGACTTTTGTGTTTGATGAAAAGCTTTTTGTGTCATCACTTGAAAAAGATCTTGCAGTATCAGTAGAAGAATTAGCGAGAAAGCTAGGTTCAAACCATACAGCTGTTTACTATCATCTTCAACAGCTTGGAAAGGTTCTAAATTTGACAAGTGGCTCTTCATAAATTCTCTGAAGCAAACCGCAAATTCTGAGTTGAGATCTGCTCTTCTCTTCTTTTTGTGGACTCAACTTGCCCTCTTTGGATAGACTTGTGATTGTAAAGAACATGGATCTTTTATCACAGTATTAAAAATCGTGATGAATGGCTTCGTTAGGAGGATACGTCTCAATCACAACATAAAAGGGTATTTCATGCAAAGAAGGTCCTTTTTCTTTGTTTGACGGGATTGCAAAAGAGTCATAAACTTTGAATTACTATCAACCAAAGGAATAACCAATGTTTAAGTCTACTGTCAGTAATTAGAGCAACTAGACACAGCTTTGAAAAAAATACCCGCTTTTGTGAATCAAAAAAGAGTGGTCTTTCATCAGGACAATGCAAGACCTCATCCAGCAAAGATCACATCTTACAGAAGATCGAGGCATTTGTCTGATGAGAAATTGTTCATCCGCCTTATTCTCTCGACGATGCTCAATCAGACAACCATGTTTCGTAGTGTACAGAATAATTTGGATGGATTAAATCTCAAAAGCCACGAGAAAGTCGAAAGTCACATTTCAGACTACTAATCTTCGAAACTGAACAAGTTTTTCTCGAATGAGAACAAAACTCATACAAGTATATGGAAATAAATTATATATAATAATGAACACTATAATGACGAACAAATTTTAACAATATATATGATTTGATCACTTGTTTTCTTTAGGTAAAACTTATAGGATGATCTGATATATCATCACTTTTGTAAGCTGTTCATTTTCGGGAATTATTGTTACTATTGTAAAAAGGTTTAGAAATTGAGCAAGTAATTAGTATGAAGGCCCTACTTGCTTTCAATTGTTGGTTCCACTACGCTAGGAAAAATAGAGCCTCATGATTTCAATGAACACGTACCCGTGAAATTAGGTGAAAAAATTGACTTAAGAGAGCTTCAAACAGCGTAACGATAAATTCCAGTCTCCCTACAATACCTTCATACGTATTACGTCTATGTAAATATTTTTGCGTTTAGCTTAACTATAGTCTCAATTTTACACCACCTAAGTGACTACAATTACGATCACACTTCACTGATTAATGATTGACTATCAAGCATATTCTGGACGTAAATATGCGTATTGACAGAACTAGAGAAACACAGGACCTGCGGAATTTAAACAGGACAGAAAAATACACTGATGCAACAATACTACTTCACTACTCACCGGGGAAATTATCACTCAGCAACCAATCATCAATTTTACGGCTGTGAGATGTTAGCTTCAGAAAAAAAGTGTTGCTGCTGCAATCAGGAGTACAGTTTAGTACGATGCTGTGAAGGAGACAATTTGAAATAACAAATGAAAACCAAATTATGATGTACTGCACATCAGAACAATATAACAAATTTATATTACTGTTTTGTACCACTTATGTTCTTTAACAAGTGAATATTGATCGTTTTCAATGAATAAGTCCGAGTATTAGCTTGAAGCTCAAAATTTCGGCACAAAAATTTGAGCACAACAACAATCCAACAAATGTTAGGATGTTTCTTACGCAATTGTATTACTGTTATAGAGTAGCCCAGGGATTATCAAGAGCTTCTCGACTGAAGTAAAGTTTTTTGATCACTAAAATCTGTTCTAAGAAAAATATTCTCTAGACCAAGACTAACAACGTGAGGAATTTCGTATACAATATTGACTTGTACCGAATTTGCTAGGCACAAAAACTTTGATTAGTTTAGTAAGTAAACTCCGTTTTGTCAACCTCGCCCAAGGAAAGGTTGCGACCATCTCAAATGATTAAAGCTTCAAGAAATAACTTGAAAATCCCTAAATACGTATTGTCTCAGTCAGGAAATTTTCTATTCATAGTGGAGAATTTGGAAAAGCAGATGTATCAGTTGGAAGTTGAAAACGCAGATGTATCATTTGGAAGTTGGAAACACAGTTGTATCAGTTTGAATTAGAAACGCAGATGTATCAGTTGTAAACTCCAGACACTAATTTAATGCACCAAAGAGGAGATTAAATACACTGCAGAAACTTGTAATTAAACTGAAATAAAAATGTCTAATTCATCGAGATTGTTTATCATTTATTTATTGATTAATAAAATTTCAAAGCTTGCAATTCCTTATGATTCTATTAATCATTTGGTTTTTAATCTCTTTATCTATCATGAATAAAATGAGAGCTGAACAGGATCAAAACGATTTTTATGCATTCGAATGAAACTTTTTTTTCAGTTAACAGAAATTGTTGCGTACGGTTCATTTAACCCTATAAGTTATTTTGAACTCGAGTTTTAAAACTTCCTACAAGTCATAAAATTTTGTAAAAACACAGATCCATGTGTGGCGATACGTGTTTTTTTACACAATTAATTAATGCAATAACATACACACGTAATCGCACTAGAGGGACTCTAATCCTCTGAATACATGATATGTTAAAAGATATTCCCAGTACTTCTTTTCAATGGCAAGATGAGGGTAATGATACCCACAAAAGATTTAATACATGCTATTGTAAATTCACGAGATGGGAAATGTGAGTCATCTACCACATTTTGGCATATAACCCACAACATGATATCCTATTAAGCAGTGCAGTATTAATGGATTAATTGTTTACTTGATAGTTGAATAATTAAATGTGCGTACGGAACATTTAATTAAATGGCGTTCAAATCAATTTGCGAAATTTACCTTGTCGCTAACCTCAATCACATAGAAAATAATAATATTAAACTTGCCCTTATGCTGGAGATTCACTGTTGATAATGGGTTACAATGTTAACACTCGCGATATAACACCTTAAAGAAGCAGCTAATTTTCCCTCTTATCACGGTGCTCCCCTTATTTCCCCTTTTGCTCTCCGTCCCAACAGTCTACATCGTCGACAAGATCTAGTTCCCAAGTCCCCCCTTTTCTCGTAACTCGTTTCATGGCCTTCTTATACAAGCTTACCCTTTTTTTGTTATTCATTTCTACTTTCTGTCGCAGCATCTCAATCTCCATACCTCAACCGCTCTGTTGTGCCTATGAGTCAAAGTCTTGTGGAGCTCAGCATATTTCTCGAGTTTAGCTGACCGACCGTTAAGTGTTTGTGTTAAGTGTTTGCTTACGCAGCTGTACCGACTGCGTCCTGGAGTCCCTCAATTCTAACGTAGCTGTCGATACATACATTTTACACATCGCCCCGATATATGGAACCTATGCATGTATCATAAATCTCATGATCGCCCCGATATATGAAAATCTATGCATATATCATAAATCTCATGACACATGAACGCAATTCCCAATGAATACTGAATTTGTTAATAAATTAGTTTAATTTCATAAAAAATTTGAAAATCGTTCTATCACACCAATTTTACTCATAGTGAAAATGAATGGAAAAAATGTACTTGAGCTTTGGGGCTCAACGCATGTTTAACTTGTGCATGAAAATATCAGGACTACAGACTGCTCAGGCTAAAACATTGGTTTAAACTCGCAGATGCAAGTGCTAAGAGCACTAATTCGTTCGTTGTGAGCATGACCTCATGTGAATTGTAAGAACATAACCTCCTTGTGTGGTATTATCAACCAATGTATCCATATCACCTAAAGAGTTTAACGATACGTTATTTTAACACCAATGTTAAATATTTTGTGTATCAACGATAAACTGTTTTTCTTTTCTTTCGTTTAGAACAAGTTAATAACGCCACACACACAGACAATGAGCTTAGGCTACGTGAGAAAGTTGAAAAGATCACGGCTACTTTTAGCAATGAATTAAATTATTAACATGAACAAAATTGAAGTTTAATGGGAAGTTATACAATGTATAACTCCTGATCTTGGGCTCGAGGAGTTAATTAAGGTTTTTTTATATGTTTTAGCGTGAATTCAATATTTTTCAATTAAATTTTTACCCTTTTCAAGTTCTTTCTTATTTTCAGGTATGCATTCTTACTCAACGCTTGCAAATTTCTTACGAATATTACCTCAAACTTTAGGTTTTCTTTACCTTAGACCAGGGGCTCCCAACCTTTCTCTGACCTTGTACTCCTTCAGTATCTCGAGAAATGAGCATGTACCCCTGACTTTTTATGATAGAAAGGTGAGTAGAAAAATAAAATTCCATTGAAATTTTAATACAATTTTTAGGTTGTAGGAACTATAAACTAACATGAAATGTACCCCTTTAGATAAGCAAATGTACCCCTAGGAGTACATGTACCCCAGGTTGGGAACCCCTGCATTAGACCATAATCATTCACATAATATTCACTGAGTATAAACCCCTAAATTTAAATAGGTATGATTATCTTGGGTCGTTGAGTTACTTAGGTACGTAACCGCCATGACAAAGCTCTTAGAGAGCATCAGCTACCGTAAGGTGACATCAGTTAAATTAAATTTATCCCCCGATTTAAAGTAATCATTCAAGTTGCCTCGGCCCGCTGCTGCTCACTAATTAACAGTACGATCTCTGAGCTAGAAAACTAAAAGCGTCCTTAGTTAACTCGTTCGTGGTTAAATTAATCTACACATAGTGTATCTTCATTGTTTACGAAAAATCGGAAAAAATGATTTCCCCCAATCAATCAAAACACACAAAAAACAAGAAACCTAAGAAACTCTGACTAGTTTGTGATGCACATCCTTGCTCTAACCAGAATGACGAGGATGTAACCAAGCTGGAAAAGTGAAAAAAAATTTACGTCAATTGCCGTAGAAAACCACGAACGAGTTAATAAGTTACTTCTCTCAAAAAAAGCGCCTGGCCGTGCGACCTTGGAGCCACAATGCTAAGGTTCACAACTGCATACATGTACAGTATATCTTATGTCAAACCCGACTTAGTATGTATAAGTTACCACATACTGTACACTCAAAACATGATTAGAAGCACGATATTGCATAGGCTACATATTTAGATAGGCTAACCTTACACAATTGTAGTTTTAATTATTGTATACATTCAAATTGTCTTTCATCGGTTGAACAGATTTAGTACCGGCAGTTAATGCTACAGTATGTACGGTGTTATGTTAAAATTGAATCGTGAGGGAAGATAAACTCGTTCGTTATTCAATCCTTTATTGAGAAAACATACCGTAAATTCATTTTATCTCGAGATAATTGTAGATATTATTTATTAGCAACTTATCGAATTTACTGACTTTTTCATTATTTAGCCAATAATTAATTGGTAGAAATGAAAAACTCACGTTTTTAAAAGTATAAGAAACAGTGAATAGAACCTTTAATATTTTTAATTTTTTGAAAAGTGAATGGTGCATTGTTTTTAGTTGTAGCATTTTTGGCGTACTCGAGAACTTATTCTTCTATAGTGGGGGTTGTGGCCTTTAAAAACGCCACTGCATTTCTGGCCACAAGGACAAATAAGTTTCTTACAAATTGAGGCCTGCTTTTCCATTCGTTTTTCCAGCTACACCACAATTTATCTTGCTTCTTCCAACTTCTTTGTGAAGCATCAAGAATCTGTAACCATCTCTCAAATATTTTAGACTGGATTAAAATTGGGCCAACGGGAGGACCAACATATTAAAACAAGTGTTTCGCCTACATTTTTCAGTTTCTTGGCTTTCGGAAGAAGAATATTGTCCTGCGCGACACACAGCGACTAACACGGTAGTGAATCTTAAGTTTGAAACGGAATGCGATATTAGAGTACGCCTCAGCATCGACTTTCCTCTGGAAACAAATGAAGCTGACTAGTAGCAAAAATCATAATTATCATGCACCAACAAATGAAGCCAAAACTAGTGGCAGAGATCATAATTATCATGCACCAACAAATGAAGCCAAAACTAGTGGCAGAGATCATAATTATCAAGCACCAACAAATGAAGCCAAAACTAGTGGCAGAGATCATAATTATCATTTGCCAACAGACAACGTTGTCCAACCTTGAGTTTTCTTGACCGATCATAGAGACATTTTTCTCTTTTTTTACGGCTAATCTATATTTTTTTTTAGAACCAATGAAGTAGAACTTTATTTAATTAATCACTAAAATATTTTCTTTATCATTGTTCTTCAACCGAATCATGTGCTGGTGAGACATTTGCCATTTGTAACATGACACCGTCGACATTCTCAGACATAAGATGAAGATTTAAACTTCATGAAGATGGGCCGTGTATCAGTGGTAGTTCCCTGCAGTCACAGCTAGGTTATGAAAAAACAAAACTCATTTACAGCAGCAGCTGCGCACCGTGCAGTCACATCTGGATGATATCAACAATCTGTGCTCGAAAATAAGCACAATCTACTATGTATTCTGCAGCCGCGTAGCGATGTAGGTCAACGAGATGTGGAAGGAACAGCAAAACCAGGCCAAGGCTAGAGAGTTTCTCTCGGAAGTCCTCTAGGGGGCAAAAAGAATCACACAGGTGAACAGAAGTAAAGAACACAATATGTGAACACAAGTAGAGAACAGAATATGTGAACCCCACAAGAGAACACAACAGGTAAACACAATTAGATAACACAACAGTTGAACACAAAAAGAGAGCACAATAAGTCAACACAACAGATGAAGGCAGCAAAATCTGCCATTAGATTTTTGCAATTTCATTACTAGTAGATTAAGAAAATGCACACGGTGTGAATGTAGGATTTAGAAGTGAACTAGTTTTTGGCAACCAATCAGTCAAAGAGAATGCTATTTTGGCAGTTCCTTTCATTTCTATATTTTACTACAGTAAATACAAGCTCAAAAATTCTGTTAGCTTGGCATGCTTATCAGTCGTTAATTAATGGAAAAAATAATTAAAAATTGATTCTTACTGGTGCATTAATTACAATTGTATAACTTAATGTTCTCTCCTGATGCTAGTAGACGCCAATTATCGGTGTGATCATCAGCATTTGAAAGATTGATGCATGAGAGTCAAAACCTCGTCTGGAGATCTAAATAGGCCCCGGTGACATCCGCTGACCTGTTGCATCAAAGCAGCCGTTCCTTTATGGCTCACAGATTAATGAACAAAAAAGAGCCCAGGGGCGAAGTTTGACTCCATAAAGGCTGCATCAAAAGTTCACTAGCACAAGCGTCTTTTCTACTGCTTCCCGTTTCCAGTGCACAGTCTCGAAATCTCTGCACGCTTAGTTCCAATTCATCTCTTCTCATTTCATCTAATCGTCCACATTTCAGTCTGTCTCCACCATTCCCACTTTTCAGATCAAACTTCATCACAGAGAAAACAGCTAGAATTTTTAGGCAGTTCTAAAAATTAGCTTCTTTGTTAAGTAAAAGCTGATGTTAACATGTTTGTTATGCAACCTCGCATCACTCTCAGATCTGGTTCTCGAAATTGCGGCTCCCAGACAAGGCAATTAGATCATATTAAGTATGAATTATGGGCATAATATCGAGGGAAATGCGACCAATGCCTGCCAGAGATACGGCCAAAAAGCTTTCTAATTTGGGAGGACAAAGCATAGATACGTTTGTTGAGCTCAAGCTCACTAACTACTCATGTCCAGGACTAATTGCATACGTAATAGCACGACTGACTGTATCTAGCCACGTTGAGAATGATACTGATATGAAGCATCAAACACACTCGAGGCTGATTAATTTCAGAAACAAATACAAAGCTATCGCAAACAGGCATGGCAGATGTGGCTTAGAAAGATAGTGGAAAAGCAATATTGTATGGCTGGTATGGAGTGACAAGGACATGGTGGGACTGAGATTACTAAAGTAATCTCAGTTACTCAGTACCTCAATACCGGAGTACCAGAGTAGAGTACTGAGTACCTGAGTAGGGTACTGAGTACCTGAGTAGGGTACTGAGTACCAGAGTAGGGTACTGAGTACCAGAGTAGTGTACTGAGTACCTGAGTAGGGTACTGAGTACCTGAGTAGGGTACTGAGTACCTGAGTAGGGTACTGAGTACCTGAGTAGGGTACTGAGTACCTGAGTAGGGTACTGAGTACCTGAGTACTCAATTGCAAGCTCAGTACCTGTGGCTGAGCTTACTAGAGTAACAGCGATCTAACCGAGCGCAAACAAAGCACTTCAAGATTAAAATTAGTGAGTTCAGTATTATTTAGAGATGCTCTGCCGAGAAAAAGATAGTGAGGCGCCTAAAATAGAAAATAATATTTTCGGTACAGATTAAAATATATTGTTTTTAACGAATGTTATAGTAGACCATGCAAATAGTACGATGAGAAAACCTTTTCATTATTTGGGCTCATCTATGAATTATTCTACACGTATATCTTCAAGTAAATTTTTAAGCAGCGAATAGCTATTCAGAACGATCGAAGTAACTGAAATTGAAGGAAAAAGTATCTCATACAGCTGAAACCGCGAATGTTCTATTTGAGTAGCATATTATTTTTCCATGATTAATCAAACATTCCCATATTCAGTTATATAAAATATGCACAACAATGAGCAGCCCGGAATTTTCAGAAAAAACTTTGCAATTTTATGTCATTTCTCATCACTATAACACTTTACACCGCTACCCTAAATGCCAGTTCTGAGACCTTTCTACAATTTCATTAAAAGCATTGCAATCAAAAAAATGTTTCTTCTAATTTGTACAAGCTTCACGAGAAATTTCACACGATTAAAATACATCACAATATGGTTTGAAAACTTAACACATCGATCGCGTCTCACAATTGAGTCTCTCTTTGCGTCGGTCTGACACAGAATAAATATTTCGACGATAGACAAAAATTTGCTCATCAAACACGGTGCTCAATGAACTTGTTCGTGCTTTCGCTGCTCTCATTAGAAATTTTTTAACGTGTCCCTAACAAGAATTACTGGACTTCTGTTCGTTATCATAAGTTTTATAAAATAATAATAAATATGACTGTTATTAGACTACGATATTATATTAGAATCTAAAATTTCTGCAATCAGACAATAGTTTCCATAAAATTGTCATGACGAGTCTTTGATGCTTCGTATTAGCTGAAATGGAAAAGAAAATACATTTTTGGTACCAAATACATTACTTTTCACGCACAAAACTGTAGTAAAGTATAAAATTTCGTTTACATTTTAGTGGAAAATATTGTTTCCTATATTTTGTGAGTCACTTTTTTTTCTCGTACTTGCAACATAGCGAGACAGTGTAGGTCATTGTGTCTCGTACTTGCAACGTAGCGAGACAGTGTAGGTCATTGTGTCTCGTACTTGCAACACAGCGAGACAGTGTAGGTCATGGTGTCTCGTACTTGCAACGTAGCGAGACAGTGTAGGCATTGTGTCTCGTACTTGCAACATAGCGAGACAATGTACGTCACGGAATCTTTTGTAACATGGGGAGCCAGCGCTATATTAGCTAAGTACACAACAGTAATTAGAAAATGTTCCTGTTCCGACTCACAACTGAGTTTAGGGAAAATACAAAATATACCTGTCACGAACTCTCATTACTAAATGAGAATGGGAAGTGAAAAC
>VCRD01000348.1:185884-237215 GCA_006783055.1 Trinorchestia longiramus | reverse complement strand
GTGAAATGAAAGTGCAAAATAAAAGTGAGAAATAATATTGAAAGTGAGAAATAAGAGTGATAAGTGACAAAAAAAAATACGAATGAGGAATGAGAATGCACGTAAAAAATATGAGAATGAGATTAATTGAGAGCACTCATTCTCAACTCACATTTCTCGTTCTCATTTTACTAAAAGATCATTCGACTAAAAGGATTATCAAAGTCCTGGAAGAGTTCTGACCGTACATCTTAGGGTGGAAAGGGAAGCTGGAATAATATATTATGATTTTTATATGCTTTAAATGTTCACAGAAATTTTATTTTGAGAGTCGACAGAAGAAAGCTTAAAGTCTACGTCGATGCATGTGCTGCCACCACTATGTAGAGTGGCAAACTAGATATTGTGAGCGTCTGAATTCAGTTATCATTAAAAATATTCTCCACTTTTTTTTACTTTGCTATTACTAATTTAACACTGCAGTCAACAACAAAACCACGCAAGTTCACCTACTTTCTTTCCCATAATTCAAAATAAAGCATAAACTATTTCAAATGACCGAGATCCTTTATAAAATAGACGCTCTGTATCTGCATTAAACTCGAATGATGTTCTTAAATATCGATTCAGACAATCTCTGGAGTTGAATAAACGACACCGAAGTCAAGCCAAGATTGGTGGAGCCCTGCTTCTTTAACCCAATATCGGTTGAGTGTAATTTGACCTCAAGGATCTAGTGGAGATGTGGGCCAGATGGAATTTACAATCAACTTCCCGGTGTGCAACTGCCCTGTTGTCTGTTAAATTATCCACGGCACTTATTTGCTGCGGCGGTCGTGCTTGCGCAAGTCCAGTGGTCACGAGACCACACCAAGGACCAACAAATTTTTGTGATTACCTTCCGATAAGCAGTGATTTGTATGGGTAGAAAACACGACGTCATTCAGTATTTCAGATACAGATTCTCTTTAAAAAAGAGTGATTGAGGCTAACTTCTTGAACATCGGTGGGAGTCTTGAAAGGCCGATATTTTTAATTATCGATAAGCCATTATGCTGCTGATGACCGCTTATTGCTTTCTAAAGGCTTAAGCCTGTGCTCTGACTTACAGCAAGGTGAGTGGGTCAGTGAATTATTCTATGTAGTAACCGCAATGTATCAAAAATTAATGCACATCAGTGAGATGATAAATTGCATACGATCTTGCATATGCAAATGATCTTGAATACATTTGAAATATATAGTAAAAAGGCCACAACGGAAACCTACGTACATACATTGGTTTCCGCAAATGTAATTACTTGTTCATATCAAAGCTTTGTGCAATATTGGTTTATTTATAATGCGTAGAGTTCGTGCAGGAACCATAGTTAATCAGTTACCACTCTGTGTGAAACGTATGCCATTGGAACAAAGGTCAAGATGCTCTTTTAAGAGAAAGAAGCTTTTATAGTCATTAAAATTTGAACAAAACTGCAGAATATCTAAGACATAGCTTAGAATAGTTATTACAAGTGAAGAATACTAAAACCTTAAGAATCTATTGAAATATATTTCTTCGATGTATTTATTGTATTACAATAAAAAGACCGAATACGAGCAGAGCATTAACAATGCTCACCATTTTTGCATCATGAACTCGTACTGTTCATTCAGGTAACGATCACATCACTAGGATAAGTGGGAAATTATTACAAATATCGTTCTTACACGTACACCCACAATGTCAATATTGAGTACGTTTCAGTCATGTCGACCACTCAAGATTAAGTCTCAACTGGTGTTAGTTTGTGATTAAAAATGATTAAAAAATTTATGATTAAAAAATTTATACGAATAGCTATGTGTATTGAATTAAACTGTGGATAAATCCCACTGCAAGTATCCATAAAGTGCCGACGACTGCATTGTATGCATGTTTTTATTTTCTATAATTTAACTTTCTCAAGCATGTTTTGTAGTGAATTAAGGACAATGAAAGGAAGCCCAACTCGAAATTTCATTGGCTGTTTTCTTGAAGTCTTGCAGTTACGAGCAGGAAGGAGAAAAAATGCCTCGTCCATCCTCTAGTTCTTAAGAGACATTTTTATGAGGAACAAAACCTGTACAATCAGAAAAGTAACATTTTACGTAGTTTGTATCAATAGCTTTTGGGATTATTGGCTATCAAATGCAACAATGCAGAGTTACAGTAATTACATTGGCGCTGCCCACATTAAAGTATTTTCAGTAGATCACACTTTCTAATACACATACGAAAATCGGTATGCAAAACAACGTTTCACACATCTCACAACATAATTTTTATTCAGAAATCCTCCGCTGCTGAGTCAAAGGCAGTAAATCAGAAATTGAGTCAAAAACAGTGAGTCAAAACAAGTCCTCACATTACTCGGGGAAACAGTTTTATACTTTTTTACAATCACAAATTAAGTGTTTAGACTTTCTCACAACCGATCCCCAATTTGTATAGCTGGCAATGAGTGAACTTTTTTTGCACTCATGCTTAACCTCTGTGACTTTTCAGGTCATGTCATAGTGCTGATAGAGACAACGAGACTCCTACTCAATGTAATTTTAATAATCTCCCAGTTTTACAAAGAAATGGTAAAACTGTTGAGCTTCGCGTTTCTTTAGCTAGTATTTGATCCATTGACGGCCTTGGATATTTAAAAAAACTGAAATTAAATACTTTTCATAAGATTGCGTACAGAGCCAAGGAAAATTTCAACTCTGAAATGCACCCTGAATCATAAATGAAACGAACTGAAATTTTATACATAATTATTAACCCTATATGGCACAATGTTGCTTTCAGGCAACATACCGAAAAACCCTTAATATCTGAAAATGAACTGAAAACTGAACTGAACTGAACTGAAAATGCGTACCATATAGGGTTAAGCTATTCATCACACATGTCTCTACTGCATCTAGTATCATTATCTATATGTACCCAAGGCGAACGAATTCAAAACACGTACAATTTAGTATCCAGAGACTGTTTAAATATGCGTCCGTGCTTATCTTTTTGTCCTGTAGTTTAAATGCATGCATTTAAGTATTAATTTTGACTAAAAGTATCTAATTTTGACATCATCGTTGTTTAAAGCTCTGTAAAACGATTCCAGACAAGTTTTCCATTCGTGAGGTCAGTTGAAATATCATACGCACAATCCACTTGAATTCAAGTTGTCAACTTAAAGTGCTTTTACTTATTTGGTGAGCCAGGTTTCGACACCGCACAACAGCGAACGAATTGTCTGTTCCACATGAGGCCACAGGATGTCCCCAAAAAATTATTTATACGGATTGACAAAACTGCAGTATTTATTGACATGAGTCCTGAGTTCTATGAAAAATGTTTCATAGTATCTGCGACGTATGAATCGAATTGTAGATGATTTAAGTCACCTCTACCTAGCTCAGTTTGCTAATTCCTGTGTATTCGCAGTATGAGTCATACTCGTAATCAAAGAATGGACACTTCTATAGGACATCTGTACATAGGTACGTGTATCACTGCTCGATCCTCTGTATACAGGCACGTCAATACGGTGTACGTGGATGTGTGGGAGGTCAATTTTTTTATCTGCAGAGCTTCGTAGTTTTGCTACTTCTTTGCTAACGTATGTTGTGAAAACCTGTCCAATTGCTTTTACGCTCCACCATTACTAATTTGTTTAGTTTCTGCGAGCATTCTAGTTATGTGCATTCTAGTTATAATACCTCCGATCTTTTATCTACGGACTAGAAACATATAAAAACATGGGGTTTATTTTAAAATACACGTGCACTCGTTGTGAATGCGTGACAGAGATAGCAGCGATACTTTACTTAAAATCATTCGTTTTCTCCACTTCAGTGGTGTAACACCGATTAAAATTCATCACCAGTTGAATGAGATCTGTAGTGATGGTGTCATGGACGTGTCTAACATGCGTTCCTGGGTGCAACAGTTCAAAAAAGACAAAAGTCGGCCACGCACTAGCTGGTCTGACGACATGAGCGAGCGAGTTCAGAAAGTTATTTTGGATGATCGCCAAATGACTGTGGAACGTATTGCCTCCAAAATTGGCATTTCCGTGCACACAATTCTGCATAAAGACTTGAAAATGCGAAAAGTATCCTCCAAGAGAAGTCGGACGACCGTCAGGCAGTGTTGACGCATGATGAGGGTATGAATGGGACTTTCTTTTCAACAATTGTTACAATGGATGCCGTTTTTCAATCCTGAAAAGAAGCGCCAGTCATCTCAATGGAAGCACAAACGCAGACGCCATACGTCATTTTAAGAATCAAAAACAGTCCTCACTCTCACCGCTGCCGCTGGATTTCTGTGTACCGTACAGTGCTTTCATCTCTGTCACGCATTTACGAGTGCACGCGTATTTTAAAACACACCGCATGTTTCTCACTGCTTCCAGTCATGAGAAGAAATATCAGCAATGTTGTAATTTAAATGCACCATGTACGTACTGGATTGTATTGAATAGCATTCTGTTGTATTAATACTATTCCATTGTATTGAACACCATTCTCATGTATTGAATAGTATTTTGTTGTCTTGAACACCTTTTTGCATGTTTTACAAGTTGCATTCGTGTATTTAGTCTTTCATACTTCTTGTCTTTCAGATAAAATTTTCATCTCATTCATCATTCTGCCAATTATGCAACGACACTGAATCTAAATCTCGAGTTGCAGCCAAAGTCAGAGTTGAACGTCTGACAAAATTATGAGACGGACTCCAAAATTCAGCGACTGTACACCGACGCTGAAACTCACTTGTCCACAAGCACCCTTCGCAAACTCCTATTAATTTGAAGTTGATGAAATAATGCGTCAGGTAAAAAATTATTGTGAGACGTAGTTATTTCACTTTGCATAATCTATTCGGACAGGTTTCGGGGTTTCTATGGGCAATGATGCTTAAAATTTGAAAGAATAGAATTAATGACTTACAACTACAAATACAATATAATATTCGCTCAATTTGAAAGTAAATATAAAAATCCATTACGTTTGTTTTTCCTGCTTTGAGACGATCTCGTTGAAAACAAAAATTCCTTCTATGGTCAATATTTAAAAAATGTTCATCAATTTATTTATTTTAATTTTCTAAAGGTTTATTTTCTGTTCAATTTGTTCCTAATTAAAATTTAACTCAGAGGGCAGCTAAGTGTTATTCACGCATCAATAGATCTACCCAAATTCTTTTTCCACGCCTCTTTAGCAACACGGAAATTCAACTGAGGATAACGAAACACTTTTTAAATAAAAATTAACTTCAAAATATTTACTTTAAATACCACAAAATACATTATACTTCTCATAAATGTGTTCAAATTTATGGCATACTCGTACAATGTGAGAAACATTAACAGAAATATAGTAGAGACGTTAGAAGGAACTCGCTAAACGATATGAAAATTCTCTGAAGATACTTGTAAATTGCAGCTTCAAGACTACCAACTTCAACAAATTATAATAGCATAAAATATTCGAAAATTCCGAACAAAACACGAGATCTTCAATTCTTCACAAGTGCAAGTTCGAGAAGAATTCTTAAATGACGCTTCTTTGCCGTTGCACTACAACTGACAGTTTCAGTTTGAAAAACCTGTCAGAGTTTCTCAGAAGCTGCCAAGAGACACAGCCAGGCGCCGGAGAAAACCAGCCTCTGTAGCTGACAAAAATATTTCGTCACTTTTCTGAAATGAAGCGACTTTGTGGTCCCTACGAAGAGTCTTCACTGAATTACCAGAATACTTTAAGGAATGAAGACCTCTTCCGTAAAAACTGGTAGAGTGTTTTAGGGGCAGAGCGTTGGAGAACATTGATGGATTCATGATACACGAACTGCAGATGGGAAAAACGGAGAGGTATTCAAACGAAGTGGTGTTCAAACAGAGTGGTGATGAAACGAAGTGGTGTTCAAACTGAGTGGGGATGAAACGGAGTGGTGTTGAAACTGAGTGGGGATGAAACGGAGTCGTGATGAAATGGAGTGGTATTGAAACGGAATGGTGTTGAAACGGAGTGGTATTGAAACAAAGTAGTGATGAAACGGAGCGGTGTTAAGACGGAATGGTGATGAAACAGAATGGTGATGAAACGGAGTGGTGATGGGATTACATCGGGCGAGTGATGGGACTATTACATCGTACAGGGTCTAAGTCAATTAGTTTTTTGCGACTGGCTGCTCGGCTTGGTATCTCATATGAAAAAGAAGGAATACGAAATAAAGAACTAAGGTTCACGCTGGTCTTCTTAAAGCAAAAACTCATCCTAACGTGACTCGACTTGAGGGACTTCTTTGTAAGGTGAGCTTTAAATTTCATGTCATCGCCACAAGTTCAATCAGGATATCATGATATCATAATAAGTTTCTGCATGCAAAAAATAATGTGAGAACTGTCAACATACAGAGTGTCTCAAAAAATGTACTCACCCTTTAACCGTTGCTAACATGCTGTCTTCTTTGTGTTGCAGGTGTGAGGTTCGAACCTTTGCGAACATGATTAAATGTGATTAAAGAATCATGTTCGCAAAGGTTCGAACCTCACACCTGTAACACAAAGAAGACAGCATGTTAGCAACGGTTAAAGGGTGAGTACATTTTTTTGAGACACCCTGTATTTTGTTCTGTTTGTTTGTTACCGAATACAGTGAAAAACATACGTGCGATGTTATATAATACAAATAATATTTCAGAGAAGACATTTAGAGGTGAACTCAGGGAACAGATTAATATCCTACCACATCGGTGCTGCACATGAGCGTGATCATGTTTTTATTTTCTATGTGGAATATTAAGAGTAGCAAACTCATCATGAACATAGACACATAAATAAGCATTACCTCAACAAAGCACCAGAACTCACAGTGAGCCTTGGGTGTAATTATTCCGTATGAAATTAAAGGAATTTCAAGACGTTGGTAACATTGTGAGTAGATTTGCATTCTAGATGAACTATAGTCTCTTTGATAAGTGTAGTTATGAAAAGGAAAATTTATTATTTTCAATAAATCGTACATAAGAAGGGAGTTCGATAACTCACCCAAAAACACACACGTGCAATAAAAGTTTAATTCGGAACAAAACTGTAAAATATTCCAGCACTCCTATACGTACAGAAGAAAAAGATTATTCAATAACGCTTTCGAATTGCTCAGCTATAATAATGTTAGAAAATTTTTACCCGAATCGAATCATTGATACTAGTATAATATTAAGAAATTATAAAGATATTATTTTTCAAATCTAAATACATAATTAAGAATAGAAAGTTACTCACTTGTTTCGCTTGTTAATTCTATATGAATTCCCTTTCACACATTTTGAAATTTATTCCCTGGAAAGAAAAATAATACGGGTGAATATCTTTGTTTCATAGTATGATACATTATCGAACATAAATTCTAAATGAATTTGATAACATGACAACCTACAGTTGTCAGTTGCCTAGCAATATTTACTGCATTTGGTCTGGTAATGAGCACTGGGGTTCAGCAGATGAACCCTCAAAAATGGAGCTCGAATGAGGAACAGAAGATCAGTTGCAACTGCAATTACGTCCAGAGGAAGCTGTCTCCATAATCCCGCCCGCAATAAGTCCTAAGTCCGCCAAACTGCAAAGTACACATTGCCGTTACGAAGGATTTTGTTTCTATCAAAAGAGGACGAAATAGATCTCTACCCAGGAAGCGAAAGACACGGAAAAAAATAATATTGCTCTTTAGGCTATTGTTTTTAAAAGACAGGCTATATCCCACACACGCGAGAGAAAATTATACAGGGTGGCCCATCAGTAAGGTACCTTTTTAAAATTATTATAGCTATAAAACTACAAATGTTAAAGAGATTTGGTTAATTCAGAATGAATGAGGAGATTTCAAAGTATTCTACCAGCGTATCAAGTCTACCGACAATCACAACATATTGTCCAAAAAATTCATAAAATCCACCCCCCAAATGAATCGCTACGCAATGGAACAAAGAGCAAAAATAGTGGAACTTTACTTCCGATGTAATTGTTCGGTTACTGCAGTTTAGAGGAATTACAGGAATATTGATGATATTGAAAGATGTCCTTCGAAAAAGTGCACCAAAAAAGTGGTATTGAAATTTAGAGAAACTGGGACAACAGCAGACAGGCAACGTTGTGGCAGGCCACGGACCAAACGAGAATAATTTCTCGTTTTAGTGATATACCGTGGCCACCTTGATCTCCAGATCTAAGTGCTCCTAATTTCTTTCTCTGGGGATACTTAAAGGAAAATGTTTTCTTGAAATGCGATACTTTACAGCAATTGAAACTAAACACCATTCAAGAGATCAACAACATTTCACCAGAGACATAAAGGAAAGTAATGAACAGCACCGTTGAAAGAGCACGCCATTGTTTGACTAATAATGAAGGTCATTTAAAAGACATTGTATTCCATAGTTAAACGTATTTATTGTTTCATTTATAAATTTATATTAAACTATGAAATTTCTTCTTTCATTCTGAATTAACCAAATCTCTTTACCAATTTTAGTTGCATAGCTATAACAATTTTAAAAAGGTACGTTACTCATGGGCCTCCCTGTACATAGCGTACGGTATACAATGCAAGCAAAACTTGCATAAGCTCAACATTAGGAAAAGCTAATTCGTCGAAGTTAGTAAAGAGGTTAAATCCCCTTGCCTTTTTTATGGTATGCACTATAAACAGTCGTGCTGAATAGTACAGTAATTTGGTCTGCAAGAAATGATTATTCATTACAGTACAATATTTTGCAAAGTTTTAACTATATTTATACAACCATAAAATAGTAATTTAAATATTTGTTATTTTAGAATGTTCAATAAAAAAATGCAGTTCCATAATTCTCGTCCCTTTTTAAGAAGTACAAAATTTCCTAGCTGCTCACATTGCCGCCATGTTCTCATAATTTATCAGCTGTATTTAATTAACCTTTAAATTAACTACGGACGGAATTTTTTATAAAATGTCATCCACTGCGCACCTAATCATTTTTTTTCTATAAATAAGCCACAAATTTGTATTTCGGGGTAGAGTGAGGGCAGAAAAGGAATATTATACGTAGGTGTGCACAGAACAGACTTGGCAATAGTCTCTCGTAAAGCGAAAGCGTCACTAACACGAGCTTGAATGTTTCTTGCACCCTAAAATAGTATTACGTAAACCTAATTTTAAGACCGTCTTGTTTCTATAATATTTAGTCTTCCCATCCACGCAGAAAGAGATTATTTTTGATGAGCGTGAATCAGGTGCATTGAAGACACTCCTCCGTGTCGACTCTCATTTTGAAACTGTCTAACAGTCCTTTACAAAAATTTCATCTTCACTTGAACTGTCACTAATTCAAAGTCATGGATTGAATTCTACGAGGCTAACATGATGAGCATTACAATAAATCCCACTATACAGTATGTCCCACAAAAACCCGAACCCGTGTGTCCTGTATCAGTAATACCATCATAAGAATACCACAAGCAATTAATTTCTAGCAAAAGAGCATACAATAAGTTGAATGATGGTATTACTGATACGGAAAAATAAATACTCGGCTCGGGTTTTTGTGGGACATACGGTATAATAATACACAATTTGCTGCTTGTTTGCTCGCTTGCTTGCTTGGTCCGTTTCTCTATCACGCTCTTAAGGATATAGATAGGAGAAAATTTGTCTGCTGAATAACAAGATGAGATAGGAAATTTCATCCCTAAATTATGATGCAATTACAGTTTTTAGAATATATACTCAAAAGTCGAAATACTGCAACTTCGCGCAAAGTAGAGGCCAAATATTCGGAGTAGGGGCCCCTGGTTGGATTACTGCCGGTAGTCATGATACGGAACCCAGTGCTGGGTCATAACAATGTTTTGTTTCCATGCAAGTTTAGGGAAACATTCTGCTAAAAGGTAGCATGGATACAGTCTTCTTCTTAATGACCATGTTTCTATCTCAAACTGTGCTATTGAACCAGCACCTTTACGACTGCCTCATCCAACGGACACACCGTGTGTCTAAAAAACGGCTTCGCTTTAAAAAAGAGCACGGTACTATGTGATTTGATAATATCCCTCTTTTGAGCGTGGTACATGAATTGCTGTATCTTTGATTGAGTGTTTAATCCTGTTGTGCGTAAGCTGTTTTGGATATCTCTTACCAAGAAGAGCCACGTGATCCGCTTGCCCTTCTACTACAAGAATTTGCTGGAAGAAGGATTTCCTCATCAATAAGTCATCAACTACCTTCGACAACCCAAAATAATAAACAGAATATAACTTTTCTCAACTACAAGATGCTTCTGAACGGACTTAACATCGTAGAACGGAGATATGCCGTTCCATCTACATGCATGTTTTTGGATACAAATTGTACCTGTAAAATTCATGAGAACAATGGAAGAAACACTAGAAGGAAGGAAACGCAGACTAGCACGCGAGAGGGAAAGAAGGCAAAGACATCAGCAAAGTACCAGTGATACGGCCAATGTTCGAGCCATGGATGCTAAGCTGAAGAGGAGAGCTATCTCTCAAAAAACTTACCAAGAACGCGAAGCAAGAATGGACAGTGATCGTGAACAAAAGCGTCTAAAGAGGCAAACTTCGTCGAAAAAAAACAATGAAGAGAAAAGAAAGATAGATAGTGCAAGAAAAGTTGAAGTATGCGCTGCGATGTCACTGGAAGAAATAGAAGAAAGGATAAGATTAGAGAGGGAAAAATTCTCGGAAAGGACAGCTACCATGTCGCAAGAAGACTTGAACGAAATAAGAAGAATTGAAAGAGAAAGGTTTGTAGAAAGAACAGCTATGTCCTAAGAAGACTTGCACGAAAGAGAAAAATTGAAATTGTTGGAATTGTTGTTCATTGGCGAGCACCACTGTATTACTATCACGGAATCCCTGCCGTCATTTTTGACGGCTGTGTACACTATTCTACATATACAGGGTGTCTACAAAAAATGTATCCACTGACCGATGTACATATGTATATATGATGCCGGAACCATATAACAGTTTAATTCTGATTTATTTCTTTAGCTTTTATACTTTTAAAATGCAGCTTAATAAAGATCAGCGTGTTTTCTTTATGAACTCCTACAGTAGTAACAGCAGTAAAGCATCAGTTACTGCTGTAGGAGTTCATAATGAAAACACGCTGATCTTTATTAAGTTCCATTTTAAGGATATAAAAGATAAAGAAATAAATTAGAATTAAACTATTGTATGGTTCCGGTATCATATATATGTACATATATCGGTCAGTGGAGACATTTTTTGTGGGCACCCTGTATAATAGACAATGTATCTCCATCTCTCTCCCTCTCTGTCTATCTGTGTGTGTCCCATTACTTCCTATCTATTACTGACGAAAAATTATTGAACTGAAATCAGAACGGGTATAATGCCGTTAATAATTTTACAAGCATTCTATTGTGAATACCAAAGGCGCCGGATCACTATAAAATGTTCCATTTTTTCTGTTATTAGCCTTCTTCTCTTACACGGCCATGTTATCGGTAAATGCGGTGCATAATGAAAGTTCTGTATAGATTCATGAATAATATTCAAATTATGATTGTACTACGGGTAAAACTAAATTATGTATTTTGTTTCATAGATCCTGAATTTTATTTCTGTTAAACCAAGTAATTTCAAATAAATGGGCGAATGTACGAGTAAATAAGCTACAGAATGAAAGTTTTGTATATATTTGTGAAAAATATTCATTTAAAATACAAAAATTCGTCATAAATCTTTAATACATTCATCTTTACAATAATTTCAAATTACTCGAATCTAAATCGTGAAATTTCCACGGGAACTGTCTGGTAAGGTAATATTTACTGTATCATTCGAAGACCATCATGAGTACAAATTTAGTGCCCAAACTGTAAGATAATTTTTGAACGTATTACTGAATCCACTCACCATACCAAGTGTGAGTGCACATGCAAACTGAGTTTAGTACATTTAGTTTCATAGTTCATACACACACAGTACGAATAGGTCAGTAAGTTAAAAACAGTATGGAATGTCGTGAACTATATACGTAGTAATGGCACATGCCTGCGTGTTTCTGTTGTGGCACAATACGATTAAAATTCTCTTCTTACAAACACCCAGATTTCTCAGGTTCGGACGAGCAAAACTTACAATTATGATGTTTCTCAAACCTCATCTTGATCGGTCTCTTTGCAAGTTAATCGCAGGAAAATACGTTCGCAACGATTTCGCTCGTAGGAAAATACACAATTTTTACTTCATTTTACATTACTCAAAACGCGTTCACTTTGAAGTGGTCTGTCAATGTGACGTGACGTGTTCTATCGATCACACTGTGAATGTACTTTCACTTCAACGGGTCTCGAGACAGCCTTTGAACTGGCCACAGGCTTTGTCCCGGCGAGGACGATTTAGTTCTTTGGAAGTTTTGGTAATTCTGTCTGTTCCTCAGAAAAGCATGCACAACTTCATGCTGCAACTGGATATGTTGGTCTATAGTTCCACAGTGCCTCACCGTAAGCCTAGTAGAGGATTGCAGTCATGCGGGTTGGGATGCCACATTTCAGGAGTACTGGAATCGAAGAAGTTCTCTGACAGCTAACTCTGAGTCTTACGTCCGGTGTGGCATAGGGAATAGAATCTTGCTTAAAGTCGCAGTACCTTACCAGTAGTTCAATGGACACATCGACTTGCTTGGTTCTGTCGATGATTTGCTGAACTGTGGTGACGAACTCCAGCTTTTGACAGCGTACATAATGACTTTTCTTTTCTGCTGGCACATCGTTGTCAAATACTGAATTTTCCAGCTTTTTCTGCCCTTTTCTATTTTTTTCCGCTGACACTGAGAAAATATGAAACCTCCTTCCCTGTCTCTCACGATTCTTTTAGAAATTCAGATATTTAACTGATTAATTACTAATTATTTTATTACAACAAGATAGAATAATAGTTGTTGCTGTCAAGCAGTAATGACTACCGCCCGCGCCTAGTTTGTATTGTTTTATTTTCAGTTTGTTCTCTAACACATGATTATTTATACATACATAGAAAGAAGAAACCCTCACTGTGTAAAATCATTTTTCTAATCTCCATGTGCATTTTATCGTTACACCTAAAAATAGAAATTACTTTGTCTCCATCGTTTGGATTTGTAACGGTAACATTTCATTTTCAGTTCAACAAATTTATTTTTGATTAGTGAATCAGTCGTACACAACTGCACACAACTGCCCACAACTGCATCAACTAAAAAATATCATGACCTCGTTGATTTTCCTAGGAAAACTTTGAAAACAAAATATCTATTGCATACGTTGATTGAAGCCTTCAGCTTATATTTAGAAATTAAATTGCGATTCGTTGAAACTCGCAAGCACAATGCCAGCGATGGTGCGCAGTCATTCCTATGTTATCAATCACCACTGAATTTTATTCCTGTTGTAGGAACTCCAGTAAAACCTAACCGAACACTTCCGGACCTTCACAAAGTTATTTTAAAATGATAACGGAGAGTAAAAATTATAATCTCTGAAATCAATGACTGTTTGATTCCAGAACCCAGAAAGTTAAAACCGGCAATGAATTGCAACCCTGGATGGTGAACATATACTTTGGGTGAAGTGACAATGAAATGTGATGGACAAATAGTGAAATAGATTCTATTTTTAAAAGTACACAAAGCCCAAGTATAAAATGCATAGATCTAAACAAGGTTACAATTCACAAGCCTCAAAATTACATAGCTGATGTTACGTGAGGCATCATTTCACTCAGCCATGTCAAGGCATGAGATGCGGGTTCACATGACAAGAAGAGCTTGTGCTGTTATTTTCTTCCACATAAAGCACTTTTTCCAATTCAGATAAAAATAGCATGACCTTTCTAGGAAATTTTGCACACGCCTTTTGTTCCGGGATAAGCCGCATTTCACAGTTCACATTGTATGCTGTAAGTCAGGCTCGTTAATCTGTTCATACACAAATACTCAAAGGCTCTTCATTTCTGAAAGTCTAAAAAATTATGAGGAGGTTTTTCCAAGTTCACCATGTAATTTAAGGATTGTATACAACTGAAAATTATGCGTTTTTTGCATATTTAAATACTCAACAGAGTTTTTACCAATTGCACCAGTTGTGTTTGAAAATGAACAGTTCCGTGGAGCGATAACTTGATTTAATTTAAAATGAGTCTTAACCATGTCAAGACCGTCGTAAAAAATATTATTGAAAGGAAGTTGAAGTCCTTCAGAGCCAAAATGCTGCGCAATGTACGCCCGTACAATTTAGAACCTGCGAAGAAAATTTATAGATTTCTGTTTTATCATAAATGTTTCGGAGTTTTACGATACCAAAACGAATAAATGGCAAAAACCATAGGTTGTTCGAAAATCAGATTATTTGAACATGTTTCTGATGTCCAATAAAACGTGTGCATATCGTTATCGTTTTTCTATCAGGCTTTACTGCACTGAATTTAAAATGCATTATTGACTGGCAATTTTGAATTGAGTGGGTGTCATTAAAATTAGTTTCCTTAGTACGATAAAAAGCATGTGCAACTAAAAGACAGACAACTCAAAGAATATTGCTTTAAGGGAATAATAATCCAGATGAGTTATGCTATACTGAACTATAATAACTACAAAATTAACCCTCTTCAAAATTAACCGTTCTTGTTCTCCCCCAAGTTACTGGCAAAAATCGTGATCCTAGCACGCTCTGAAGTATGCGAAGAAACTCAGGCAAAATGAACTGTTTCAAAGGAGCAATTACGGTGCTCTAACACTCGGTCGGATCGATGTGGTCTGACAAGCGAGAATTAGAGACACAAGGGTTTCACCACTTCAAATTAGCGAACACTCATGCTTTACGAAGTGCTTGTTTGTCGTGTTAGGTAGTTCGCTCATATCAGTCGAGAGTGAAGTAAACCATGACATTTAATTTTGCCGAGCGATTGACTCAATTTCATGATCTTAGAACGTCGGATTCAGTGTCACACCATCACGAAGGGAAGCATTTTGCGTGGACTAGGTATCTTGGGGGAAGTATCAGCGTTGTAGGATTTTCGTTCATTAAGTATTGTGTCAGAAGAGACATGATCTTAACCACTGGTTATTTAGATATTTTTCGACATTAAGGATCAATAGGAAGTGACCAGCTATAATTTACTGTTCAAAGTAGTTTAAATTGAAGGACCAACTTGTAAAACTGAATCATATGCTCGTCCAATGCAATAATATAAACAATGCAAGTAAAGGTATTAATGTAATAAAATAGTATAATTAATAATTAATACATCTACAGTATATGTATACGTATTGATACCAACTGTGATCATTTATTCTCAAGTAAAACAAATATTTAATTAAGAAACAGCATTAATATTTATCTTTATATTCTCAAATATAAAATCAATGAGAACCGTAGAAAAGACAAACCGAAATTATAATGACTTGTCTCCTGATATTGTGTTTACAGTAAAAAGGTTTGTTTTTGTAGCCTTATGATGCTGTGTATTCATGATACAAGGGTTACTCTTGTATCCTTATAATGCAGTGTATTCATGATACAAAGTTTGCTCTTGTATCCTTATGATGCTGTTAAAGTAATCTGTATTATAAGACCTCTTCAGTCCCAACCTTCAGACATCTCTTATCTCCGAGCAGGCATTGAATATCTTTATCCTACTTGGAGTGAGCGCCTAAGGAAGTAGGGACCGTCGAGGAACCCAATAGGAGTAAAGGCAATTAAAGACAGGATGAGTTTAACAGTTTGTATATAGACATTTGAATATGATATTAGTTCTTGGTTCTTCGTTGCACACGTCTGCCCATCCTGTCCGTAGACAGGATGGCTGGTTTCTGCTTCCTTTGCTCTGCTGTTGACTGTAAGATGATTTCTTCACGTGATGAAAGTTCTTGGTGGAGATATTGACTTTAGAAGCGCTTGGTAGAGAGTCCATGACGCAGAGCGCTGCAGCTTCGTTATACAGGGCGGTTGGCTGGGTTCTGCTGCCTGAGCGTGACCGCTCATTGGTTAATGTCGTGCTTCTGATCGTAACGGAGTCCAGCTTCATCTGTCCTGTTTGCTCATTGGTCGATGAAAGCTAGCCTCGTCGCGGTACTCGTTTGTAGCGAAGCCATGCGATTCACTACACTATCTATTCATGATACAAGATTTGCTCCTCTATCCTTATGAAACTGTGTATTCATGATACAAGGTTTGCTCTCGTATTATTATGATGCTGCATACTAATAAGAACGAATGTATTATGAGCTTGGTAGGTTTAATTTAATAACAACACATCATAAGCAGGTAACTATTAGTCTTTAGAATATATGAAAAATTATTTATTTGGTAAGTTTCATTAATCCAGTCAAATACTTACGTTTCGTAACAGTTTTTATTGATTAATTTTTCATTTATATTTTCACCTTAGCGAACAGCGCCCACTCGAGAAAGAATTTGTTTCCTATATAGAAGTACAACAAACGCCAGACTGTAATTCAACTTTCAATAAATACTTCTAAATGAAGAAAAAATGACAGAACTATAAAATCGATGAATATTCGTAAGAAGCTTCTGTAGGAATCGCTACAAAAACTACCAGTTCTTCGTAATCCCACTATTCCGCTACATAATAATACACAGTTCGTTGCTTGCTTGGTCCATCTTTCTGTCACGCTCTTAAGGATTTATATAGGAGAAAATCTGGTAGGGTATACATGCATTGTAAGCATTGCGGGTACCAAAGGCACATCCTTCACTGTGAAAACTCCTTCTCAAAGCCAGTGTTTACTGGCAAATCAAGTGAAAAAACTCAGTGAAAAACAAGTGAATTTTTCACGCGTGGGTCTACTCGTCAATAATAATCTTTAAGTGTACACGAAGGTTCATTTTCATTCTCAACGTTTAAGTAAATATTCAAACACAGTAATTTTCTGCGAGATTTATAGACATATTTCGAAACATTTATTAAACCCCAAAAAATTGAGCAGTCAGGGAATATTTTTGAAGCAATTTTGCACTGCCAGGGTGCAGTCAGTTTGGTGGAACTGGTGTCAGACTGTCAGAACTGTAAATTACGCTTCCGTCATGCAATTGTCACTCAACTGATCAGTTTGCAACCAGCAAAACGGTAATCATTTTTTCGACTAGCAAAAACAAATTTGGCAAATCAATTCATTTTATCAGTATCGTCAGATATCAACGTGTGGTCTCTCCGTTTAACTTTACAGTCACGATAATAAGCAGTTTGTATATGTAGATGAAATACACATGAAAAATTAGTCTCGCAAGAGAACCCGAAGGTACTGAGCGCGAGCTCCTTCAATATTCCCACACTTGAGGTGTCAGAAATATCTCATTTGAAGTCAACAACTGAAATTAATGCTGATTAAGTCTTGACGTCCCGAGCCCGCTGTGAGACTCAAAATTTACTAACAATAATACTAAGAACATGTAAATAAACGGTGTTCTATGGATGAAGTCCCCAAAAACTTCTTTACCAATCTTCAGTTAATTGAACGTCAGTCGTAATTAAAAACACTAAACACTTGAGATAGACAAATGCAAGCACGATTTACGGGAAATATTTACTCGCATGATTTATTTTCGTTCACGTTGTGGTGGAGCACCGTAGCGAAATTAAAGAAAATCCCACAGATTCACGTACATGCATGTTGCTTCCATTCTCACACAAAAGGTATTATTTCCTGTAAATCAACCCGAAACTTAAAAATAAATTGTAAAACGATACGAGTTTCAATAATAAGTTGAAAACCGTATTTTCATGGTGGAATCAGACACTCGCCAGATAGCTCAATCATGGGAGATTTTACAGCCTTCCCAAAGTAATAGGTGATGTCCTGCAGAAAGCACTGAAAACAATCAGTAATATCCTATATATGTAAGTGCCTATAAGATATGTTCAACATTTTTGTTTGCTGAAGACCCCAATTCATGTTTTTATGTCTTGTTACAAGATCTTAAACTGCTAAATAAACCTGTACATTGAGAGTCCCTTGTGCCAAGAAGAAATTTAGAAAGTGATTTTTCTGCCATCACTAATGCAAGATTTAAACACATTAGACAATTTTACAAAAGTGTACCTCGGACACACAGGGTGTTCAAGAAGATGGACAGTATGTGTAATGGGTTTATGTATGTTATATTATTAAAATTTCGTTCATCAAAACTAGGTTATTTGAGCTAGATTATTGACAAATTTTAATCTGTTTTCTTCTCAGATAATTTAGAGAATCCATGATGGCAAATAATTTAAATACAGCTGAAAGAAAATGGATTTTAAAAGAGTATTAGAAATCTTAAAATACTGAAACTGTTAGAACAACTTGGGTCGAAATATTTGGTACTGAAGCCCCAAAGCGACTAACCATTTACCGCTTTCGTGGCAAATTCGATGGCACTGGCTCAATCCTTAATGCTTCAAAGCTCTGTAAATTGTCATGGAAAACAGTTGGAGCACCTGCGTTGATAAAATTCAATTGTCTTTGTATTATTGTTCACAATAAAATTTAATTGTCAATGTAATAATTGTGTTAGTAAATATAATTGTATGTATACGTGATCTCAAAATAAATGTTATCATTTACTGTCCACCAACTTTTGGACCACCCTGTATGTTCACATAAGACGAAAAATATTTTCAGTCAGTTATTCTTTTCTCTACAACGGAGCTATGATCCAACATGAAGAACCAGGTATATGATTGCTTAAAATATCGCCATTGACTTGCATATACAACAGCAAAATAGACTACCTTCAGCTTAAGGACTACAAGCCTTTAAAACAAGGTAATCGAGTACCTTCGCACAACCCTCCCCCCCCTCGGTACATGGGGTAATCTTATCGGAGAAACGTGTAAGTGAATTTTTATCATTAAACATTTTCTCCTTTCTTGAAGACGTAAATTCACATGAAAAATATGCATGCTGAGGATATTTTAACAAAATGTTTTCAATTGGCAATTCAATGCCATTATATAAAATATTTGTCATCATACGACAAAACAATCTACATTACAAAGCCTCCTTTCACTACAAAATGCTTCCTTTCATTATGAATAACTGATGATTAAAATTAAGTTCTTAGTTTCTACGTCCACGTGCAGTATGAAGTTTTCTTATTAGTTTCCCAGAATTTTTTTTCTTTGGAGACCGAACGTGACGTTCGAACAATTCTTTTCGTTTGCAAAGGAAATTCCCTCAGCGATAGGATGAGTCGCAGGCAGGAGTCGCTTCGTTTGAAAAACTTTGTCTCCCACACAACCGTCACTACTCGGAGCATGGAAAATTCATAATTCTTTTAAAATGTAGGTAATTTTGCTGATGTGGGGGAATTGATTTATTATAAGAGCAGTGGTTAGTTTCTCATTTGTTTTAGGCAAGGCCAACACAAAAGGTGTCAGATCACCAGGAAAATTTTGCACTAACTAATTCCCGAGAAAATGTGAGCATAAATAGCATCAATATGTTCGTTTCTTCAAACGAAAATTTAAAAAATGAAATGATCGCTATTACTAAAAAAGTTCAAAACAACTTGAGCACATAATGCGAAGTAAATACCACAAAAAAATACGCAGCACATAAGTAGGTCAATAAAATAACCCAATTATCTACCAAATTTGATATCATTAACATTTTGCAATATCCGTATGAATAGAAACAAATTCATAATGGAGGAGTATGAAAAACTCCTACTCCCCTGAGACTTTCAACTAAGGAAATCAACTTAAAATCAACTTGAAATCAATTAAATACTTACCCGAGAAAACAATTGATTAGGAGTAAAAAAATTTCTCCCAAAACGTCTTCGTGCCCTCAGACGGTTTAAACTTGTGAAACGCTCGGGGGGGGAAGACATAACTTGTAACAATCAATGAGGAAAATGGCCAACGGCCAACAATGCCAAAATATAGGCGATAACCATGTAACCGATGCGTCGAGATGATTTCAAGGTATCACCCTGTAAAATCCAAAATCCTGAAAAAACATTTTCCTTTTACCGCTACAATTGGAAAGAGTCTTGTCAGATGTAAGTTATAACATATTTTAATAAACGATGGTACGGTAAGAAACACAATCTTCACAGATGGAAAACGGTTTGCTATATAACATATCCTCAGCGATTGAAATAATAGATTATTTTTTATTTGATTATAGATTATCTTCTACATATATATATATATATATATATATATATATATATATATATATATATATATATATATATATAGAAGATTCTATACCCTTGAGCATAGAGTGGGACTTAAGATTCTCAGACTATTCGGTCATTAGTCGATTTGTATCGTCCAACATTGAAAAAATTCTGTATCAAGGGTTATGGGTATGTTCCATTCACCACCTCTGGGAAAACAACCAATGACAGCTCTCTACCAGTCTGTGATAATTAGAGGTACTATGCGGTCAAACCAGAAGTATGATAGGTAACTACAATCAGGCGGTCAGGCTATAAGTATGATATGTAGGTAACTACAATTGACAGATGGAGGCGCACGGCTCAAATAATTTGTCATTTTCCACGAGTGTTTGTTGCACATTAAAAAACCACATTCTCCCTGAAAGTTTTTAATCCATTGACCAACGGACACAACTTAGTGAGAGAAGGAATAGCAGAATGGCGAACAATCATTTGTTGAAGCTCTCTATATTGTGTTTGCATAGCGAAGCTACGAACACTTGAAATAACACAGTTATTTTACGAGGAAATTTTGAATTATTTTGTAAGTGGAAAAGACAATCATAAATAGGAAAGAGTAAAGAGTTCAGTTAAAATTTGTTTTTGTCGTCTTCGTGCAATTGGTTGCTGAATGTTTTCCATTCACATCGGATATTGAAGTGCCAAAATGAAAAAGTTTTCTTTTCCTTCATCAAGTACACAGGCTGTCTAGTTGAATAACGGGAGTAAAATTTAAGAAAAACTATATATACAATTTTACATCATAAAATCCATCG
This sequence comes from Trinorchestia longiramus, assembly GCA_006783055.1. NCBI lineage: Eukaryota > Metazoa > Arthropoda > Malacostraca > Amphipoda > Talitridae > Trinorchestia > Trinorchestia longiramus. The sequence goes on along the minus strand of VCRD01000348.1, from coordinate 216,212 downwards.
ATTTTTCAGTCATTGCATCATGGAAACATATTACGAAAGTCAAGTTGTAGTCGAAGGAAAGCAGATTGAGTTCAATTAAAATGAAATAAATAGGTAAAAGAACATCTCTGCTTATCTCCAGTCCCCAATGACGAGGTCCACAATAATAATACGCCTGGAAGTCATAGTAACGCTCGGAGACTTCAAAACAGAAAATGGCTGAAGCTTTGAAGAAACTAGTGCTCAGTCGGGCGAGTTGTTTACCTGAAGCAGTTGGGCTCATCAGAGCTAGCGCCGCTGAGGGCAGCCTCAGATGGTAAACATTTAGCTCACCAATTTGAGGTTTCTAAAGATTTCGGAGGAAATGACAGAAGTTAGAGTAGGTGAGGAACTGGAAGCGGGCTTTTAATAGCGGAATGACCAGTAGGGAGAGTAGGGACACAGGGGCAGACAACGGTTTGTAGAACGAACAGTGGTGAGGAAAGGGAGGCAAGGAATAGAATAGAATAAGGCAATAGAAACGAGCCGTTTGACTCATTCTTGGGTTGAAACTCAAAAAGATTCTTCTTATGGAGGAACGGGGTAGTAGGAGTAAAAATAGGAAGATTTAGAATAAAGGTGGGCTGGAAGACGACCAGCAGGTAAAAGCAGTACGTGAAGAGTAAACGAAGGAAAACAATGATTGGTAATAGACTGCATTAGGGATGAGGAAGAAGATACCTCCTGTTTGGCAAAGGAAGAATGTGACGGAGGAAGGAACACAATCAAAGAATAATACCGGTCATGAACAGTGCTGACTGCAGAAAATGATAAAAGTATTTGCCAATGGATGCGTGCTTTGTATTATAGCTCACTTGTTCACTTCACAGAGGCTTCCAACATCGTTCAGAAACAGGGTCATTTCATAAAGAAATTTAGTCAGCAGGCAATAAACAGAACTAGGATTTTGTTAATCTCGACAAGTATACACATGTTCAGATCCCATGGAATTTCAGCGCAAATATTTACTCGGGATAAAATATTTTAACTCGTTCGTCTCCTCCGTTAAAAGGAAACGGAATATTTTGTTTCCTTTCACCATGTGTGCACAATTATCGTTGTGTATGTGTAGTTAAAACGAATACAGATAATTGGAAAAGTACATTATTCTGTGTATTGCATGAGTGAATAGAATCGATTGAAACCAGAAGCTGAAATATTTTGAACATAAAGTACAAATGATATGAAAACGGTGTCTGACAGAGCAAATTCTGAGCACAGCTTGAATTAAAACAAACTTATCGCTTGTACAAATTGAGCATGGGGTTGTACGGGGTGTCCAAAACGGGGGTATCTGATATGGGAATATCCGGGGAGCCGGGTGTCCGGTTTGGGGTTGTGCAGGGTGTCCGAGACATCAATGTTGGGTTGGAATGATGATTTGTGAGTTGAGAATCAATCAGTTTTCTTAGTTCAGTTAGGCCTAAGTCGTGACGTTTAACCTTTGCAACATCAGTGGAGATGTTAAAGCTGTAGTGCCGCCGCCCCAGTATGCCTCTCCAGCATCGTGCTGGGCTTCACGAGCTAAAGCTTTTGTCCTCGCGTGTTCATCGTTTGGGTAATCTCTTCTTAGTAAGACCCTTACTGTCCGTGTTTTCAGCAACAGTTAAGCTGTTCAACGCTAGTGTTCCGATATAAATATAACTCGGTGGTAAAATAAAATTGAAATGAAAGTCTCGATTAACACTGAATTCTATGTCTAATAGACATGGGATACGTTGTCAGAGTTGTCTGGGACTGTTATTTAACTGTATGTATGCAATAAGTGGTCTGCACAAGAACGCTAAATACCAGCATTATTAATTCATACGAAAGAAGCCAGGTATAATACGCATTGTACTGCCTTCACAGCAGTGTCCAATTAAAGTACCAGTTTATAAAAGACAGGCACACTTGAATTGCTTATTTTAATCATGCAATAACTATTTATCCCTCATTTGTACAGTCGACTAAGTGTACGAAATACAATCACGCAATGTTGTCAATCACAATATGTTGTCTAGCTGACTCTTTAATTGTATGATAATTTATGAACTTTTTAAGCCAATAAAAATAATTTATTTCCTGTATTTTCCTGCATTATTTTGATGTTCCAAAATGTTCACAATTATAGCAATCCGGCAGAAATCTCAATTTCATACCTTATCTTTCCTGACATCCATGCTGGTCAACAATTTAAATGAATAACAAAGACCAGGCAATTCAAGTAATTTCACGTTCATTAATTAAAATGAACAAATTTTTACCCAGAAAAAGATAACTTGGGCTGTTTTTCCACACTCCACCTGACCAGCCTGAAGAATTTACATAACAATCGTTTTCTGGTAATAGTTATAATTAATTCCAATGCGTTTCCTGAGCTGGTTTGATAATAACAGCCTGAAGAATTTACATAACAATCGTTTTCTGGTAATAGTTATAATTAATTCCAATGCGTTTCCTGAGCTGGTTTGATAATTTACTTCTTACAAATAATAGGCCATTTGAAGCTAAGTAACATTGATGTATTAACTTATAAAACAACAATAACAAAAAAGAAGCAATTTCCGAAGTAGATGCTGGGTATCGGTGGGTGAGTAAACTCGAGGATATATTATCTTCTTATTGAAATTTTAAATGGTTATCACTGTACCTGTAATGTTTCGTTTTTGACCAGTGTAGTGGCTTAGTATACAATAATAATGAGTTTATAGGTAAAAGCAAACATTATCTCACAATGGAATCAAAGAACGCTTATGTTTGTTTTTATTCGTGTAAGTACTGTAGAATAATCCTTAATAGATGATCGAGCATAGAGTTTAAAAGGTAATTTTCAATTACACAAACTCAAACTGTAAATTGTGAGAATTGTGACCAATTTTTCAGATCTCTGCGCGAGACGAGCAAGAAAAGTATAAGTTGAATGATGAATTCAAGCAGGAAGAAATACGATTTAAGATTGAAAAAGTATAAACTCTTAATTTTGTTTGTTATTTACTTCAACTCAAACAAATCAAGAAAAGTCATTAAACATAAGCGAATTTATTTAATTCCATTATTCCCAATATTTTACCTTTCAGAATAATTACTATTTTTTGATGCTACGCTCAGACAAAAACCTGAATGAAAATATCGGGGAATGCCGCGCATGAACATAATTTATTCAAGTGATATTTATTGATAATTGATATTGATTTTGGTAGGACAATAACACACTGTGTATGACGTAACAATCAACGTCACAACGATCAGCCCCAGGAGCACGGTCATTTAAATTATATAACGTTACGTAATAATCATAATATTAAACTGCCAGAAGAAGGCAGACAGTTGATATATGCCATAAGCCAGCTGAAGTTAAGATGTTATTTGCAGCTGAGTTCCAAACTGTTATTTGCAGCTGAGTTCCAAACTGTTATTTGCAGCTGAGTTCCAAACTGTTATTTGCAGCTTAGTTCCAAACTGTTATTTGCAGCTGAGTTCCAAACTGTTATTTGCAGCTGAGTTCCAAACTGTTATTTGCAGCTGAGTTCCAAACTGTTATTTGCAGCTGAGTTCCAAACTGTTATTTGCAGCTGAGTTCCAAACTGTTATTTGCAGCTGAGTTCCAAACTGTTATTTACAGCTGAGTTCCAAACTGTTATATACGAGTTTTAAAATGTTATTTACAGCCGAGTTCCAAACTGTAATTTACAGCTGAGTTCGAAACTGTTATATACGAGTTCTAAAATGTTATTTACAGCTGAGTTACAAACTGTTATTTACAACTGAGGTCAAAACTGTTATTTACACCTGAGCTATAAATGTTATTTACAGCTGAGTTCCAAACTGTTATTTACAGCTGAGTTTCAAACAGGTATTTACAGCTAAGTTCCAAACAGGTGTTTACAGCTGAGTTCCAACCAGGTGTTTACAGCTGAGTTCCAAACAGGTGTTTACAGCTGAGTTCCAAACAGGTGTTTACAGCTGAGTTCCAAACTGTTATTAACAGCTGAGTTCCAAACAGTTGTTTACAGCTTTTATTTACAGTTTGTGCAAAACGCCACGCCGTGACCTTTGTGTGCGATGACAGTTTGACAGACTACATTCAATTCAAATTACTGAAAGAAGCTCTACGTTACTCGCGCTGTAGCCACAATTTCATGCAATAAAAGGTGTTTGTTGCACCCAGTGAACTTCAGATTCTATTCAACCGAATTTTTGAAAACTTGGAGTTTACCCGCCGTATTTATTTTAGTATTTGTATATATTACTATGGTTCTATTGTGTATCGAATACTTTTTAGAAACGAAAATGAAACAATTGTGTAGACACAACTTTGATTACTTTTCATGTTATTAGAATATGTATTCGAGGAGCACAACACATACGGTGTTAAAATATTGTTTATTTCATGGTATTTTAAGATAGTAATACGCATTGAAAACTTGTAAGGTAATTATAGGCATGCAATCTCAATCAGGAACATAGCTACTACATACATCACGATGTCATTCTTGCTAAAAACTTTACTTTCATGAGCGTGAAATAGCTTGATGTGCGAGTTTGAAACTCTAAATAATTGACGTACAATCATGATACATCTGTCATTCGGATCCAATTATTATCTAAGAAAATTAATCACAACAGCGACCCTCTAGCGTGTAGCCCAGTGTAAATAAATACGCTTTCATTTTGCTACCATACTGTTCTGCGACCATAGTTTTAATTATATTCTCTGTATGTAGATCATATCAATACCACTACTACAGTTAATGCTGGCGTTTACATAGGTTCCACGCACGTGTAGATCGAGAATTCGCACATACAGCTGTGTGGGCCCAGTCCAAACGACTCGAATACAAGGATGGACTCTGGGTTAATTTTCTACTCTTGGTCAGTCACCCACACATGCAACTTTCTATGCAAGGACTGACAATACTGTAGACTTGCATAGCTTGCATGTGTTGCCCACCCTGACTGCCTGGCGACAAACGTAAGGTTGAATTAGAGCAGCCAAGGCCGCGAGTAATTTACCTAGATCGATCGTTCAGTCAACCTGGGGAGCAAGTTTTGTGTGCATTAGAGCACGAAAATAAGCGATCAATCCTTCATGGCATTGAAGCCCATTTGATCTGTGTTATATTCCTCTCCCATGGAAACTTTTTAATAAACACACTGAGAAGCATTTAATCTGCGTTTTATTCCTTTTCAATGGAAACATTTAAATCTATTAAATTCTTACAAACCATGTACGAATCGAGCTTCTGATTTACGACAGAATTTGACTTACATTTTTTGACTTTCACAGCAAATACCGTAGACTTTTATTCCCCGCACGGCAACCTCCAACTCTGAAAAAAAATTATTGATACACATTACTACTCCTGCTTTCGATATCAGGGACTACATTGTGTTTTTCCAGTCATGTTCACATGGGCAGTGCTTATCTTGGCTCCATTTCCCATCCATCATCGTACACTGGTTAGCTAAAAAAAGATAAATCAATGAAAGCATGTCTACTCATAAAACCAGTAGAAAATAAAAAACAAACGCAAATACAAATGCACTTTTTAATAAAGTAAATTCATTGCTAACATTTCTTTAACTGAGTATGTTACGTAAATTGCTTGTGGTTATTACTTAGGACAGTCTTATTCACTTCTGAAAACACGACGAAAATGATCTTGTGCATAGTTTTCCATGCCTTCAAATAATTATGGATAGAATATCTTGATGTCTTGCACGTTCTGTGAATACATGGATTAACTTTACAACTTTGACTATTTAGCGTCAGAATTATTCATGCCTCACTTGTGTGACAAGCAAATAGGGGTCTGAAGTTAGCCGGACCACATATACTCACTCATCTGAGCTTGATTCTGCCCTTGATTTTGTTTGGTTAGTTTTGGTGTACGGTACGATGAATTCGTATCCAAGCATAACACATTCAATCTTTGAATATACCCAAAATCATCAAAATGAGAGAGCACTCATTGATAACATGTATAAATTTTGCCGTAGATCAACTAAACGCTGTGTATTCAATCGGTCACGTTACAAGCGTCAACACCACAATCTGTGAGAAGTAACAATGCAGGCTCAATTACTGTTCATAAAAGCGTCAACACGATAAGCTAAAATCAGAATTTTGCTGGCAGCCAACAGGTGTTAAAAGCAAAAAGTTCTCCCAGTAACTTTTAGCTACAGGAACATGGTAGTATTTTGAAAATTGGAATTAAAAAGGACGACAGTTACATCAGAGCAGTGGAAACTAGTGTTTAATATTTTATGTCACGAGGCTTTCAACGAAATATCTGTAAATAATGATCGAGATTCAAGTCAAAAACCAGCGTAGACTTCCCTGTACTCAGTGTTAGAGATTTTAATTTGAAAACCATCAGTGTGATGAACTCATTAGTTACTAGTTACAAGCCAATCTAACATCTAACCAACTGGATGATTAATTTGGCTTTCAAAATCCTATTGTTTGTGAAAGGAAAGTTTTTTCATCATGCATCTGGCCACAACAATGACGCTTTGGATAGGCAGCAACGTAACGAAATAATTGTCTCGCCAGCTGGAAATACAAAATTTGTACTGACAAGATAATATTATTCATGTATGCTTTACATTAAATGTCTACGAATTAAGCTTATGAGATTGAATCGAGAGAATTTTAACATCATAGTTCAGTAAAATAACGAGCGGGTTACTCTTAAAAGAGATTGATGTTTCATTTGAAATTATAACCACTAGAATAGAAAACTTAATTTGCAATACATCTCAATTAAATCTCTAGTTTCATGATGTAATACACTTCAGAACTCAGCTTCATTTAAATCATTGTTGACTAACTAGAGGAGACCGACACTGACTTGTGTTGATTTTGGAAATTAACTCGGAAGAAGTTAATTAACGTTCGTTTCTACAATCCTCTCGAATAGGAGCTACTCTATCACACATATGAAGCAAGAAATTAGACTGCAGTGAATTTCAACGTGAACATTTTTAGCAAAGTGTTCCGCAAAATCATGCAAACAGTGAGACTCAAACCATGTAGTTAATTGCTGATAACCCACTCAAAATTGAAGATCGCGCTGTTATTCTTGGTGCATGATTAATTGTTTGATTAAGATTTATTTATTCAAATTTAAATGAACACGTGAATAATAAATCAAGGCTCATGAATCTATTGCCAAAAAAAAATAGAATGTTTAATAATCCACGCTGCGCCAAACTCTTATTATCGTCAGGGGTAATTCAAAGAAAATTTCCATTTAATGAACTTGAGAACTCTTGTGGCTACTAAGACAATTGATTCAAGCGAAAGATGTGTTCATTGTGTTCCTTACATCGTCTCGTAAGCTGTAGCTTTTGCTAGGTGAAAGTGAAGTGGTTGGGATTTGCTCCCTCCCTCCCCCGCCACAGCCGCACCTTTACCCTCAGGTAAAGGCTCTCACAGCTTTACTTCAGACAACGTCGGTCGCTTCGGCAGATCCGCTTTAGAACTTAACAGCTGCAGCAAATGGCGCTTTTCTCGTTCTAATCTTTCCTAAACTTAAAATAAGAACATGCCCAGAATAAGAAACATTGCTCACTTGAAATGAGGTGGAGACACAGTGGAGTCAATGTAGAATTAAACTTGATAAGACCTAGAGTAGAGTTAATACGCCCTAATTTAAGGCACTGATAATAATATTAAAGCACGGTGAGAGCGGTGAAAATTGTGAGTCTATCATCGAGAATATAAATGTCAGTCCACCAAAAAAGTACCTTATCGCCCTAGTACTCCTGAAGAAATCCCAACCACAATATATAAAAATATTGGAAAAAATTAAGTCATACGAATGTCTCCAAAACTCTGAAACTCAAGCGGGAGCGATCTTTACTCTACCGTCTCTCACACAATAAATTCAACAAGTCAATAAATTCAACAAGTCTACAGAGTACGTTTTAAACAAAGGAAACTGGACCAGTCAGAAGCTCATTAAACTGAGCCTGTGAAGCGAAATGATGTGAAGTTTACCAGTTTAATTGAAAGTTAGGCTCATTGTGTTTTGAGTGAAGTCGCCACAATGAAGGTAAGTAGTCAACAACTCCGTTAAAGAGTGCGCCAAGAAACCAACTTTTGAGCAAAAACTTATTTTATTTTCTTAGGGAGGTTGAAAAAATACTGACAGTATTTTGATGCAGGCTTCTTGAGCTGGGTGCACATGTATGCTAACTTTATCCAAACACAGTATTTTATTGCAAAAGATAGTGTACATAATATCAGACTTTTATCGCTCCCACTTCAGCCCTGTAGTTTTATAAAAAATTAAACTTTTTGGCTGTACATAGCGAAATTTTTTACTGTGGCTAAATTTGAATAAGTGTCTCCACGAAATTAAAAGTCAACACCTTTCCAGAGAACAGTAAAATATTGAATGTTTCTCTCGGCAACATACAGTACACCTTCAAAAAATATTTGATGACGTTCAAACAACTTTAGAACTTTTACGTTGCAACAAAAAAATTGTTCACTGTTTCAATGGTAAAATAAATATTATCAACCTGAATTTTATTTGCAATGAATTTTTCAAACATTGACACGTGATTTCATTAGAATCGACGACATAAAATTTAATTATCAAAATGTTGAAAAAACATTTATCATTCTCACTCATCATGCCAAGAACTCCCGTTGCGTTTCAGCTCATGGTTTCCCAAAATAATAATTAAATCATCGCTCGGAGCACCCCTCGACGAATAAAGTATTAAAGCTTGAAGCTTGAAGCTTATTAATAAATTAATTTCGCTTTGTAGTAGCATGGGAAATATTTTCTTTTTTATCGCCAGCTTAAGATATTGCTCAGGGCTAGCATATTAAAGTACAGTGATCTGAAAGTAAAATGCCCTGCACATGTGAATAAATTATCATACGTGTGTGTTCTCTGTCACTAAACTCTGTTAAAAACTTGGAATATATTGAAAAGTGTTAGATTTTTTATCTTTGCTCGGTAATCGCTCGACTGACAAATCTGTCTTCGAATTTGAATCTATACTTGTTTGTTTAGAGAATTTAGTTCGTTGGAGTACTTGAACATTGATTCTATCTACAAATCCTAGCATTTTGAAAGAGACACTGGAACGTGAGGGTAGCTGGTGCAAGTGATCGTAATGACAAACTGACCCAAGTCTGTATTTAGTGCTACCTTATCGCACCGCCGATTGATACGCATATAGCTTGTGAGCTTCCTCTGGTCAGCAAAAAGAAAAACGATATATCAATGATCATAGCAATTCATGCGTTATTTCTGCGGTGCATCGTTAGCTGAGTGTACGGTAGAGTACCGATAGGTAGGAACAAAACAAATACACGGCGTGATGGTAAAGGCGCAGCTTCGGTTAAGAAGAAAAAGGGGTAGTTGGATCAGGTGTTTGTGGCAGAACAAAAGTGGGATGAACATTCAGCACACGGAAAAAATATATTATTGTTGTGCCAACAGATCTTGAAAAAGAATTTTCGTTAGAGTTGGTACTGGAGTGGTGCAGGTTGCAAAATGCAGTGAACATTTTTATGGGAAAATGAATTAAAACAAGTGTCAGATGCAAGAGTGAGGTGAATGAGTGGTTTTCAGTGTGGGTGAGGCTGAGAGAGTGTGTCCAGTCTCCGTGTCTATTGCGTGCGAGTAGGAATGGTATTGTCAAAGGTAAATATTTGAGTTCTTGATCAAAATTTGGAACTCAATGCAATGGATGATGAGTGCACTAAATCATTTCATTGCTGATGACAGCATGGTAGCCGCTACACAGGAAAGATTCTATAGATTGTTAAATGAATTTGGAAGACAGTGCAACAAGAGAGAAAATTTTTGAACCTATTCAAGAGTTAAAAGATTTAGTGTATAAAGAATTAAAATGCTCAAGAATAAATGAATGGTTAAACTGAGAGCTGGAAAAACAGATGAGACCTTTTTAATACATAGGATCATGCAATAATGCATTCACAAAGACGAAGGATAAGACGATGCACACATATGCCCAGTGCGAAAATTTAAGCGTGTGGTTATTAAGACAGTTGTGTGTGGTTCAGAGACCTGAGAACTGAGAGTAAATGATAGAATAAATTTCACCATAGGAGTGTTGAGATGCAACAATGGACAAGTATGCTAGGACGTGCTGCATGAGCTGCAGGATAGACTATAGCCTCATGTCACTGTGAAATATGCGTACCGAGAGAACGAAGGAGTAGCACACGCATGTATAAGGAAGTGACACTCCCAAGTCAGCATAACAAGTGCTAGAGGAAGACCGCGGGATCGATGGATAGATGGAAGCTTGAATGGATTAATGGAAGGACAGTAGCGCTCAATTAGGAAGGCTTGTCCATAGAGAACGTAAGCGGGTGGACTAGAAATCTATGGAGTGGAAAATACAAGTCTGTATAACAACCGAAAGAATGTGATTAAACAATTCAGGCTACGAAGAGCATCCATATCATGAATACAACCATATGAAGAATGAAGTCACACGTGAGCTACCTCGAAAATAAGATTTGCAAAGGGTTTGTGAGAGCTGACATTTTCCTATTATTAAGGTTAGAAGAAGGATAAGTTTCAAATATTTTTTCAAGTCAAAGTAAAATGTAGAGTTTGCCAATATATTACACTTGGCGATTATATTCTCTCGCAGTCTGCGAGAAGGGAAACTAAATAAAATGAACATCAAATTAAAAACAAGCAAAGCAACTTTATTTCCAATCAAGTGTATAGTAAATATGCATTGGATTTTCAATTCTTAATGATAACATCTTAACCCGTCAATTGACGTGAAATTTTTTTACTTCTTCAGCTAGATTATACCCTCGTCATTCTGGTAAGAAGAAGAATGATACATCTAGTGCATCACAAACTTGTCAGAGTTTCTAAGGTGTTTTCTGGCTGTTCGGGAGGAAAAAACTTTTCTGATTTTTCGTATGTCTTATATTTTCGTACAGGAGTATATTTTTCGTAACCACAGGAGGTACACTATCTGTATATTAATGTGACCACAAACAAGTTGAGACTGGTGCTCTTACTTCCAGTGACTGTTCCCGCCCTTCTGTGTTGTAACTCGAGTTAGAGGCTCGTGTAGGAACACATAGAGCTGAGTTAAAACTTCGAGGAAATTGTCAATTTGTCAGTCAGTCGGTCTTTCTGGTATCCTGCATCACAAACAGGAGAAATTCCAGGGCTTCGTGAAAACTCGAACCATGGACCGTGCAGCTCAAACACAGGCCGTTTAACACTCGACAACAGTGGACGCTAAACTGTTTTTTTTTTGAGGGAGCATGACTGACAAAACTAAGTAATCAATTTATAATGAATGACTAACCTATGGTAATAAACTCATAAATCAGTGAACAGCGGCAATCATTCAGGAATTGGTAGCGATTTTCAGCGATATAAGATTTCGACAAATTTTAAACTGGGAAACTAATGTGAAGGAAATATTTTTTATACATTTTATCGATGAAATTGTTTACTGTTTATTTTCAAATTGATATTTCGAAATAGTTGTAAGTAACAGTTGAATACTTAAGAAAATGTGTTTTATTCATTCGAAGTTCCATGTATGATGTTTTAGCCATTTATCTAATGTACTTTGTTTAATTTATTTTGAATCTACGTTTTATTAATTTTTGGTTTTAATCCTCACATTTTTTATATTCTCGATAATTTTATTTGAAAACTTATTTCACTCTTTCTGGAAAGGAAAAGTTAAGGACTAAACTTTATTAAAGATGTACTCAACTACAATCATGCTAGGGAAACCTTCAGCACTTTTTTACTGCACATGTCTCACGCAGAATATACGAATTCATTCAGGGGATTGAATTTAATTAATGGAAAATGCAAAAAACTTCCCTAATCCTGATATCTAACGAACATTAATTAAGAGTAGCAACTGTTGAACACAATACAGCGACAATGTAGGCTGGTATTCCATTCATTTTTTAAATATAGACCGTCTAGTCAGATGCCACAAGCCCCATCAAGAATTCCGTAGTATTGAAGTTTGGAAGATATTAATGGCAGAATATGTTCATCACATAATTTTGAAGCCCTGATTTTTTGAAGGAATGATCGAGTAAAAACTGTTGACGTCGCTGCAGAATTAGCCAGGAATAATTGAACAGTGACACACAGGACGACACGGCCAGGATTAGATAATTAAGCGCTAATGAGCGAAACCTGTTGCATTGACGCCTCTTTGGTTCATATTGAGCACGCGTGCGCTCTATTATTGATACCAGGAAAGTGCTCTATTATTCATACCTGAGAAGTGTTCTACCTGGGAAGTGCTCTGTTAATGATGCTTCAGAAATGTTCTATTATTGATACCTGAGAAGAACGCTCTATTATTGATACTCCAAAAGTGCTCTACTATTGATACCCCAAAAGTACTCTATTGTTGATACCTCGGAAGAACGTTTTATTGTTGATACCTCGAAAGAGTGTTCATAAAATTCAATAAAATATAGTCAGTTGAAAAGTAGAATGTTGTTAAAACACACTATTATTTCTAAAATAAAAAATCCTAGTTTAATTGAAAACAAACGCTGGGCAGGTTCAATGAACAAAAATCAGACGGACCAACTGCACATTCGCTAAGCAAATAATTGAAAGCTAATAAGTTCATAGTTATAAATAACAATTAATTAATTGCCCACACAATACATTTGAAAATTACTTAATAATAAAAACTATGGAAATATTTTGAAAAAATCATAAAAAGTTTTATCTTACACATGTTTCTGATAGTTGCACTCGGTAAGTGTGTGTAGTAAGTACTAAATTTTCATCAGATATTCTTAATTAATTATCATATGAATGGAAAACACATACAATCAAAATTTAGCTGATGTTCACCAGCATCTTTTCTATAGAACCTAATGAGCCCAAATAATTATTTTATTTTAATCAATCGATGACACAGCATTTTGTGAATTACAATACTTCAAAGTCCTAAATAATACATCCTCTCAACAATATGCTCTAAAGGGATAATATACATAGCTAGATGTATACAATATATATACACACAATATGTATTGATAAAAATATAAATACATGTATGAATATATCCTGTTACAACTTCACGCAGGACGTAACCGTACCTAGCACAATTCGCACAAAGCCGGAAACTTTTTCTACACAAGTCAAAAACAACAGCCGAAGGAATCGATCAAAGCATTGTTTCAATAATTTAAAACAAGGAAGTTATGCATACGTGTTTCACAATTTCGACATTCAAAGTCTCTAGTGAAATAAAAGATTTGAATATCGAATGGAATTCAGGAACGCTGGGATTGAAGATAGAACATGTCCGAATATCGTGTCCAATGAACTTGCGGAAATGTTCACAAATCACGTACATGTAACGTACGAGCACACAAACGTGCTAGCAGGTAATGTACGAGCACACAAACGTGCTTGCATGTAACGTACGAGCACACAAACGTGTCAGCAGGTAATGTACGAGGACACAAAAGTGCTTGCATGTAACGTACGAGCACACAAACGTGCAGGTAACGTACGAGCACACAAACGTGCAGGTAACGTACGAGCACACAAACGTGCAGGTAACGTACGAGCACACAAACGTGCTAGCAGGTAACGTACGAGCACACAAATGTGCAGGTAACGTACGAGTACACAAACGTGCAAGTAATATACGCGTATTTAACATTCGTCAAACTTGATTGGTTAACTGGCATTTTTTGATCAGCATCGCACCTCGAAAAGTTAAAAGCTCAATGCCATCATTCCTAATTCAGTCAATGATTTTAATAATTTTCAGTTCACAATACTTGATCACATGTAGTTCATGGTCATGTGTTATGGAAATGCACAGTAGCTTAAAAAAGAATCAAAAGGTTCAGTAAAACAACGAAACTGTTCTAAACACATAAATTTTGTACAGTGAATATAAATTTTTCTTTCCCTGAACATGAAATGCTATCAGTGGTACTCATGGTGGTCTGACTCGTGTTCAGGTCGTTTGTAGGTAAGGACTAATACAATCACCATTACCTGTTCTGCAGTAAAAGGTGAAGTCATATCCTATGGAAGCACACGTTTTGAAATCAATGTTATGAAGCAGAAGCAGAACTTGCCGACAAAGTGCATTTTACGTTTTAAGGATCAGTGCATTTTTGTAATTAGTAGAAAGTTATCGGAAAATACTCAAATATTAAGCTGGAATTTCCCCTATTCTCTCCAAAAAAAGCCGCTTGGTGTGATACGTCTTACATTTAATGTGTGATAAAATATTACATTACTTTTTTATTTGCAGCCAACGTGGTCGAGTGGTCTGGGGCCTGTGTTAGGTATCAGGTCTCTGCTTCGGGCAGACAGACCGCGGGTTCGAAACCCGGCCATGAATACGAGCTGTTTCTCGTTTCGCGTCGTGAGCTCGCACTTATCGGTAAGCCCTCAACTCCCCGCCCATGGACACATCCCAGGATCGTCGCATGGAGCTCACCATCACCCTTACTCTAAGAATGTTAACCTTAAGAATTTGAAAAACCAATGTACTAATGTCTATGTACTGTGTACTTGATTGGAAATAAAGTTGTTTGTTTGTTTGTTTGTTTGTTTGTTTAAAGAAAAATAGGCCAACAGGTATAAAGATTCTCTAAATCAAATTCTGATTTTAAATTACCCTCAATTGTTGTAACAAGTTACTTTCGTGGTTTTTCATGGGTTTGAATGCAACCGAGTTGTTTAAAAGAAAATCGCCAGAGCATCTTCCTACCAAATAACAATTTTTTTGATTTATAATATTAGGATGCAAAAGAAAAATTTCAAGATACAATTTTACTTATATATGTTAGAATCATTCATGGTAAACCAAAAAAAAGACATCCAAAAATATGATTCAGTTTAATTACAATTCATGTAGGAGTACAAGTATATTTTCCTACGGACTCTTACAGAATGAACGCACAATTTTTAGTGTAACTTGACCTATGTGAGTCAAATTAACAACATTCGTTTTGTTTTAGTATGACAAAAAATGAGGCAAGTTTAATTGAAACTAAATCTTGAATACATTTAATCGTTCTGTTCTCGAGTAGAAAAAACGCCGCTTTAAATTTTTTCATTCTTTTTCTAGCAAATTCAATGGAAAGATTCCAGACAAGAAGACTGGGACTGGAAGGCTGTGGAGCGCAGCACGAGGGCACACAACTCGACCTGCCTGCCGGTGCTTAGGCAGCTGCTAAATTAAAAAAAAAGGTAGACACTGAAAATCACTAATCAAGCTCCTAAATTAAATTGCAGTCAACCATGTGTGCACTGAGAATAGTTTCAACATCAAGCCCGTAGTTTTGTGTTATCTAAATTTTGGAAACATACAAAGACTCCGAGATCCAAAGCTAAGGATATATTCAAGATCATATAAATTAATGTATAAAAAATTTTATTCGTAAAATAATGACATATTTTTTAGCGTGGTCCCATGAACCAAATTGTTCTGTAAGACTTGTAAGTGCGCTCATTGCCTTCATACAACCCTGGAAAGAGGCTATTCCTGGAGATGCATGGAAAAAAGACTAAAGTTTTAGAATGTTTTAGCTATACTGAGTACATATTGAAGATATTTTCATTCAATTACAGTTTCGTGTAGGTGCAATAGCTTTTGAGATCTGGGACACTCTTACAAAAACCAATAGCGTCCTTCATTTCGGACCAAAGAACACCATGCATCGATTTTGGGTCCGAGTCTACTCATGTCTGGATTCTTCGTAGGTGAGAGTCCTATGCACAGATTCTGAGACAAAGTATTTCATGCACTCATTCTGGATCAGAGTATTTCATACGCCGATTCTGAGTATGAGTGTTTCATTATCGATTCTGAGTCAGAGAATTTCTTACGCCGATTCTAGGTGGCAGTACTTCGTACACCCATTCTGGATTGGAAAATTTTAAACGCCGATTCTGGGTCAGAGTATTTCATTCACCGATTCTAAGTCGCACTATTTAGAATAGAACGAGGCTATAGGAACGAACCTTCTGGCCCTTTCTTGGGTCGGATAATTACTTCGATAATTATTCGTTTGTTTTACCCAAGTCCTATGCTGTATTTCTAGCCGCGTCAACCATGTCGGCAGCGGGATTCGAACCCGGGTCTTCCCGCTCGAAAGCAGATTCGCTCACCAGTCGACCAAACTGGTGACTGGTATTTCATACACCTATTCAGAGGTTAAAGTATTTCATACACCGATTCTGGGTCGCAGTATTTCATACTCCGATTCTGGGTCGCAGTATTTCATATACCGATTCTGGGAGAGGAACATTTTGATGTGGATGTGTTAATTACGTACACCTGTTTGTTGTTTTCTTCTATTCTTTCTAACCAAAGTTCTGATCACGTCTCGAATCAGTTCTTTATGTAGAATACTGAAGGATGCTTTATTCATTGTTCGTCTAGACGATTTCTGATTGTGTTCACGATGCCAGTAGAAATAATATTTTTAGGCAGCTGCTTTCAGATTGAAAAAATTTTAACTGGGAAGAAATTAATAACCTGAGTTGTCATGAAGTTTTTTATTATTAGTATAGGGCCGTTATTTCTGGTTCACACATGATCGTCTACGTCGAAAAGCCCTTTTTGGGTAACATAATTAAAGCCATTAACATATTTGCAGGTCTTGATTGTGTCTCCTCGCAGTCTTCTTTGTTCTAAGGAAATTATTTCAACCCCTTGAAGACGTTTTTTATTCCTGAGATTGTGTACGTAGCCTTGGTCTGAATTGTCTCCATTTTGTTGTCCCGTCATATAGTAGTAAATTACATTGCAGTGCCTATTCCAGATGTGGCGGGTCTAGCACTTTATACAGCGGTAATATTATGTTTTTTGATTTGTATTCAAAGTTTTATGGTCGGAAACTAAGCGTGTAGCCCAATGAACATTTATCATTGGGCAGAACTGGAGAACGTTTAATAATTCCATATATTGACCCACGTGTTATTAAATCTACGCAATAATAAAATATGGTCACAATGAGGGTTGATTTGACAATAATTGAATTACATACAAATTCCATAATACGATATACGATTCTATGAAAACTCTAAGAAACGATTTCTGCAAACTATAAACATATTGTGAAATGGTAATTGATAAACCTCTTTTCTACATCTGATGCTAGCAGCTGACATTCCTAACTGTTTGGATTAAAAAATAATATTATAATAAAATTAAATAAAAATATTGAATTTTCATGTTCTAGTTCAACAATAAAATATCGGCTGACTGAAGTATGTACATACGTGTTCTGTATGTACATACGTCTTCTTGTTAGAGCTTAATGAAATCACAACACGGCGGGCCAAAAAAATGTATTCACTCTTTGACTGGGACATAAGGGATGCTAGACTAGGCCAAAAATATTAAGATTTTCCTGTATGACATTTAATTTTCTTAAATTTAACGATATTTCCTTTTATTTAACTCATTAAATTTGCATCTATGTCAGTAAACACCTAAATCAAAATAAAACATACGAGTGATAGGCAGTTAAAAAGCAAAACATTTTTTGGGGACACATTGTACTTGGCATTGCGTGATGTTTTGTTCATAATTATCAAATGAAAGTGACTAAAGAAGCTTTAATTAACACTTTGACTGCGATTCCAAAATTAGTCCGTACGAATAACACAGTACGTGTACCATATATGGTACACATCGCAGTCAAAGTGTTAAGAACAAAAAATTTAAAACAGACACACCGAATTTCAACGTTCCAACATCTCAATATGACCTTCATAACCGTTTACAACCAGCAATAACTTTCTACATTGACCAGACGAAGACCCGCCTAGCTCTCTGTTAGATCTCGGTGCTCTAAATTTAATTTCAGTGACATCAAAGCTCGGTGATGTTGCGCTGAAGATATGCACCCTGACTGACAACCGTAGCTATGATACAATAGTCCAGAGAGCTCAAATCTAGACTTTTCTAAGATGAAGTGAGAGACTAGGACTGGTGATAGGTGCAGTAGGCGTAAAACTAGTCAAATAAAGGCTCACAGTTTTGCTCGAACGCCTACGTCTGACTTTTGCATACTCCACAACCTTTGACAACAGCAACGACTCCAGTGTTTTTGACGTAATTTTGTTTCATGATTTCCTTTTTGAACTCTTTTAGCGCACAGGGACTTACTGCAGTGTATGTTATGGATCCTACGCAGATGCTGTTTCTTGAGTTGGAATCACTTTCTGGCTTCCATTGTTCCCATTGTGAAATCAACAGCAATCGTTCATGATTTTCTTGTAAAAGGTAACTAATAATATACGTATATTATAATTTTCCAAGAGGAAAATAAAGATTGGGAGCGTTTTTGATCAAAGTGGTTGAAAGTATTGATATGTGGCTCTTGAGAGGTTCTTGAGAACTGCTCTGCTTTTGTTATTGTGTGTAGACGCTTTGAACTCTTTGCACCGAGGAGCATTTGACCTTGTGCTCCCATAAACACGTTTGCTTCCTTTGTTAACTTCCCAAGTGACCTCTTAGCTCTAAGGTTTCGTGTGAGGTTGTCCTTTGCAGATTTAACCAGGGATAACTTCTAGTCTGAACCTTTTGTTAGTCCTTTCTAAACTTCATGCATAAATTGAAATTAAATTATTAATTTCCAAAACTTATTATTTTAAATCAACATTGTTTAACTAAATTCAACAGAGAAATAAAAAGAAGTTGTTGATAAATAGAAACTATTTCGAATTAATTATTAATGTAGCGCTGAAATTACTAACGGACGTCTCATATTACTGCGTTACGACACGATTACTAGTTTTTTGATGAGTTACCATCATATTTAAAAAAAATGTATATTGAGAAATAGATACTTGTGCGTTGCGTATGCTGGTACGACGGCCTATCAATTTCACCCAGAAAATAAAACTCTAGAGGAGAATAGTTCATTTATAAAGGGACCTCCATTTCTTATGAGTGGAGAATTTTTCCGTGATTTTGCTGAACTGTAGATGAAGTTCTACCATATCAAATATGCTATATGTATTGCTGAAGACTACGCGTACGATTGAATACACAATAGAGGACGATTGTTCGAAAAATCTCCAGGTGTCATAATATAGCAGCAATACTAATATGGAATGCAGTTTGTATTAATACAAAATAGAACATTTGTATTAATACAAAATAGAACATATGTATTAATACAAAATAGAACACGTAACTCGTATGACTTTTTCCATAATTCATAATTTCAACGTCATTGTTATCCACTACTTTATCAATACTGATGACGAACTATTTCATCTGATACCAACCAAATACTAAGTGCATATTGTTCGTGTGACTTGTCCATGTTGGATTATTGTCGAAATAATAAACCTGGCCTATAATTATCATTAACTTAATTGATGTAAAATAAATTAAACAACAATTTATGCAATCATCATGTCAAAAATTAAATTTTTTCTCCTTGAAAGAGCTTACTGATCACATAGTTTCGTGAGGAAGTTCCTTTCACCAATGACCCTAGATAATGCACCTTCACTTTGATATGTGGTCAATTAACGATAACTCATATCTATTTTTTACATAACATCTAATATCGGAAGTGCGATTTTTCTAGTTATTAGAAACATCGATAGATTGCCTGAGCCTTTTTTACAATCCTCTACCCCGACCCAACACAGATTTCAAGTGCTCTCAGTTGTACCACGTACCATGGACCCAGATTTAGTGCAGGCTATACCTAAGATGCATTTTACGTACAGAGTAACATAAATAGCCATACCTTGATGTACAAACGAATGTTGTTTATGCAATCTACAGTTGTGATCTCATTTGATTGATATAAAGTCATTGTAAATTTCTCACGTGGTTTCCAACCCAAATTATTTACAATTTCTCGGCAGTTGTAAGAAATATGGTTACTGTGTACATATAAAACAAGCCTCTTCTAAATTTCTAACAGGGATAAGAGCGAACAACACAAAGAAGTTGACGATTTTTATATTCAACCATTTTAACGCTAAAAGCACACGCTCACAAAACTACGAAGACGTTTTACCTGAAACTGTGGCAACTTTCTAAATGTACTCAATTTGCACCTCGTCTTCATCGATGCATCATCGTTGACCGAATTAACAACCTGCTTTCTGCGTTTTCCAAAGCGATGAATTTGTTGGTGTGTGTTGTTATTCTAACACACAAAGAGCCCGCGAGCGACATACTGTGGTGACTTTATCAAACCAACACCGCAACGGAAGCCACGTCCGGTTAGGGTCGCTTGTTTATTCACTTCTTACCACCGACAACTGCACGCACTGAATATTACCCTATGTATATTCAGAAGAAAATTCACTGGGTATCTCCAACATCTGCACATACTGAACCTTGTGTGGTGTATATCCAAAAGAAAACCACTTGGTATCTCCGACACCTGCACGTAGTAAGCCCTGTCTGGTGTATATCTAAAAGAAAGTCCACTTGGTATCTCCGACACCTGCACGTAGTAAACCCTGTCTGGTGTATATCTAAAAGAAAGTCCACTTGGTATCTCCGACACCTGCACGTAGTAAACCCTGTCTGGTGTATATCTAAAAGAAAGTCCACTTGGTATCTCCGACAGCTGTACGGACTAAACCCTGTCTTGTCTATGACGAGAGGAAAATACGTTTGCTACGGTAACCAATTACTCAACTCTTTATTGTAAAATTTGTCAGTTTGACATGCAAATTTGTCAACATGCACTAATGTCTGAAATTTTTGCCGAATATATTGTTTTGACTTTTGACTTTTATCTGTAGTTGAAAATGGACATAGGTAATCATAGGTATTGAAAATATTTGAGCCACATTTCTTTATCTTACAAAAGTTGAGCCATAAACTTTGTTTTTCTGCTTCCTATTAAACTTTATGATACAGACAATTGCATTACTTAAGTCCCTAAGCATTAGCACAACTAGCACAGCAACTGACCTGCTGGTTAGTACACGCATTTCTTGTCTCAGATCTACGTGTGTGAGAAATACACGTCGCGGCAACGTAACTTCCTTTTTTGCTTTTCAAAAAGTTATGAAAAATGGACGTCATCTTGCCTCACCTTGTATGATCTCATTTGCTTCGAATTAACTTGTAGGACTTGATAAATTTTTCAAAACATTACATTAATTTGCTGTAAAAATTTAGTGAACATATTTGGGTTTCATGATCGCCACAAACAGTCTGAAAGGCTTTCTATATTTAAAAAAGGCTA
This sequence comes from Trinorchestia longiramus, assembly GCA_006783055.1. Classification (NCBI taxonomy): domain Eukaryota; kingdom Metazoa; phylum Arthropoda; class Malacostraca; order Amphipoda; family Talitridae; genus Trinorchestia; species Trinorchestia longiramus. The sequence continues at coordinate 194,977 of VCRD01000348.1, read as the reverse complement.
TTCATACACAATAAAACGTATAATATTTTAAAATTTATTATATATACACTTCCCTTATTAGATTTCTAATAAGGAAGTGTATATTGCGTCAGTGATTTACTGTCTACACGATTTTCAGGAGAAAAACACCTCAAAACAATACATGAACAAACCTAAGTGTTATGGATCTTTTTGTGTCCGCTCTCTGAAAGATTTTAGTCGTCGATCGAACAAGTGATAGAAATGGGCGTTGCATATCAAAATACAGCTTCTCGTTAGGTCTCAATCACACTGGCATGTGCGTAAATCTAAGGTGACAAACGAAGATCCTTTCATAAAATTGACACGTCTTAACAATAGTTACTAACGTTCTTTGACTCACAAAGAAATAATATATCCCAACATAAGCAGGTGCAATTGGTAAAATACAAGTTTCTTATGAATTTTTAACGGACACCAGAAGAATTTACGACAATTATGAAAATAATATGCGGCGCTTGGCTTACACATTGACACCTATAATACCGGACTTCAGGATACATTCATCAATCTTTGAGTGAAGAGGAAATTTCTGTTCAATTTCAAAAGTCTCAAGCCAGTCCAATATCACAGACGACGGAAAAGTGGTTAAGTCACATCCTAACCGTCAAAACTCATGATATTGGATCCCTAAAAAAAATTTTTTTGTGCGGCGACTCGATAAGACAAGACAGCGAGAAGTAAATGCCATCGGCAGCAATCGACCGTTGAATGCCACCGATTGTGTGGTTTGATGATGTAAAGCCAATAAATTCTGAGAAGTACCTAAAAATCATAAAGAAAAATTGTGACCAGCAGTCAGATCAGATGCTGATATGCAAGGACACTTCTATCAACAGGATGGTGCTCAAGCTTATTTTTCTAATGAATATCTCTAATTTGTATCGGAGATATTTTAGAACTGGGTGATGAGACACCATACGAAGCAGCCTTGGCATGCTTATAGCTCCAACCTCAGTCTCTTGACTACTGGTTTTGAGGAGACATGAAACCCATTTTCCATCAACACAAGCCATCGATGATTAAAGATTTGAAGAAACTTGTAAGTAAAAACAAGAGAGAAATGAGTAAGGAATAATTTTGGGGAGCCGCTGCTGGCTTCAACCGAAGGCTTCAGATCTGCAGTCAGAAGAATAATTCCTAGTTTGAAACTGAAATTAAGTACTGATATTTAATATTATAAATCACAGAAGTTCATTTTGTGTTGTATATTCCTTTAATTTGCAGTTGAATTATTCCATGATGTTGAGTCTATAGAGCGTTTACATTAGTAAAAACTTTATAAAGACGAGATTACGAGAGTTGAAACTCAGGCAACTTCTTCATGACAGGAAGAGCGTGGATCAAAGTTTTGAACAAAAATATCAAAAATTTTAGCCACAAAAGCGTATCCGGATGTCAAATTTCCTTTAGAAATATTCACAATTATATGCTCTTACAATTCAACGAAGAGAAATTTTGTTTAACAAACGTCGCTCCACCAGTATTAAATAGAAAATAGGACTAATGAAACTAACAATTATTCAAACATGCTACACTAACCAAGGATGTTGTACCCTAGCCTATTATTTCAACGAATTATGCAGGGCCCCAAGGCCAGCACGAGCTTCATACGAAATTCAAGCGTAATGCTCTGTTAAACAGAAAAAATATACAACAGTGTTCAGAAACACGTCACTTTGAAGTTTCTAAAACTGTTTTAAATTCTTCACCAAATAAGATTTCTGTGAAGCAGTTTTTGGGGTTGACAATATCGGAATTAATGACATTTTCACATTAAGAATATATGCTCCAGAGAACCATATATGTATATCTGAAATAACATTCGTCGTAGTATCACAGTTACAAAACTTCTCGTCCGCACATTCCCTCTTGAAAAAATGAAGGGAACCTAATACTAGAATAGAATAGAATATGGTAACAGGAACTAGCCGTTTGGTCCATTCTTCGGCTGCTACCAAGCACTATTTATCACCAGCTTGGTCGACTGGTGAGCGAATCTGCTTGCGAGCGGAAAGACCCGGGTTCAAATCCCGCTGCCGACATGGTTGACGCGGCTAGAAATACGGCATGGGACTTGGGTAAAACAACGGAATAATTATCAAAGTAATTATCCGACCCAAGAATGGGCCCGAAGGTTCGTTCCTATAGCCTCATTCTATTCTATTCTACTATAAATAGTCCTTGGCTGCTACCCAAGTCCCATGCCGTCTAGCGTAAAGGCATAAATCACACACATGCACCTCAACATACATAAAGACCATGCAAGTCGCATGCTTCTTATGACTAATTTACCCTACCATTTGTTTTCATACACAGCGAGGGTCAGGCGATGAAATTCAGGTCAGAAATCAAAAAGGAAAACCCGTGCCTCGAATAAAAGTATGCGATCAATAATAATTGAGAAACTACATCAGATTTCTTTCATGGGAAGAGGGGTTTAGGAATTATTATTGTTCTCACGTGCTTCATTTGATTTCTGGTTTGCAGTGCTATAGGTAGTGTTGTAACTATTTAATCGATAGTTAATTTTCATGGTCTCTGGGATTGGTCATAACTCACACAAATGGTTTTCTATTTAATTCGCTCACTATCACTGGTGGGAACAGTGCATATCAAAACCGTTCAATAAAACAGTGTTAAGATCTATGATTCGCTGAAGATCATGGACGAAGTGGCTCTTTCACTAAACAGTGCGAGTACATAATTGTTACAGAACTATTTAATGGGATATGAACCCCAAAAATGGAGAGAGTTTAGGCGCCTCAAGTCTAGCTTTGATACACTCGCTGCTGTTCTATGTACTGAAATTCAAGTCTCGAGAATTAATAGGTTGCCACTAAAAACACATGATTCTTTACTTTCCTTGGTGCACTCAATATACATATATCTACTAAAAGTGGACAAGATATTGTATAAATTTTGCTAATGAATTATAAGGTCTCGACTTTTAAGAATATTTTAAGGAAGACATCTTTCTAGCCTGTCATCAAAATTTACAGTTTACATTTCACAGCACACATTTAAGAAAACTTTTCAGTTTACTATTATCAAGTATGAGGAAAATAATGTACATTTTGGAGAGTTAAATAGTAACAACATAGGAGGGTGGTCTCCTACGATGTATTTTGTGAAGCAGTGAGGTAAAAAACACAGGGGTACTGGAGATACCTCTTCCCATTCAAGCATTTTAACCATTTGAAGATTTTATTATTTCATTGCAGCGCAATCTAGCACCATTGTTGCTCATCAGGGAACTCAAGATATATCAATCACATACCCAACAAACACTAAGTGGTTCTGTAGAAAGTAATAGAAGAAAAACTTCGGGTGACATAGAAGCTAGAGTGGTATGGAAAGTACATAGAGAATGATCAATAGGGTAATGAGTGCGTATAAAAAATAGGATTTTTGTAAGAATCTCAAAAATGTTTCCTCTTAATGGGTCGAACCAAGGCATATTTTCAAAGAGTAATCCAGGAATAGCAAAGACCACCGAACAAATTTTATTCAAAGTACATCATCACTCAAAATTTGAGAGCATGTTCAAAACAAAAGCCAGTGTTCATTTTCTTGTTCTAGAAAAGGAGAGGAAAACAAGCAGGTCCATTCAATGGATACAATCAGTTTGGTCTACAACCCTCAGACTGTGTTTGAAGTTTGCAACCTACATACTGCGACACGCAGTTTGGTAAATCTAGTAATAATAGAGGATGGATCTCATGCCAGTCTATAGAACAGCTTCAGGATTGGAAAAGGACCTAGTTATGCAAATAATTATTGAAATGAAAGAAAATATCATCCATAAACAGTACGGAAATTATTGGAAGGCGTGAGCATCGGCGAGTGGAAATCAAATTTTGACTGTGTAAACAGAATAATTAACAGCAAATCGAGAATTCAAGTGCTCCAAAAGAGTAAAAAGGACCTATACAAAGCATAGTTGACTTTTGAAGGATGCTATAAGTGATAGTAATAGTATTAATTACGCTGTACATCGTAGTACTCTTTTCAATTACGCTAAACAGATGTAATGCAAATCCAACGCCTAAATGGAATTAGCTTTTGATATCAACTATTGTGTTCCCATTACGATCCGCATTTTGCATAGTCACTCTGTGACAAAACTAGTCGTTCTCCGTTGTTTGTTGGACTTACACGTTACTATCATTTTATCTATTGCCATTTAAGGCTCCAACAGGCCATTTGTCGTGACTTAGAGTACGCTACTTTAGATCACCAGAGGTACCAAGATATGCTCATCAGAAGAAACCAGCTTTAGAACACCTTTTTTTTCGTTCGATAAAATTATACATTGACAATGTACTCGTGCATGATATTAAAATAAAATTAAGCTGAATTACTATTGTTCATAAGACGTGCAGCAGAATTGAACATTCAACTAGTTGCCAGTGGGCAAGCCTAAGAGAGGAACTCGATCTATTGAAGATGAATTATACTCGTACGTATAATTAAGGGACGAAGACAAATCCTGTTTAATAGAATTCAATTCATTTCATTATTGTGTTTCATTTGAGGTGCCTGAAAGCTCCAGTGTTTATGAACAGTAAACTGTAGTATTACGCATTTTAATTAAAAATAAATGAAAAACTTCATTTTCAGTGAGTAATCACTTATACATCTAGAGTGAAGATAGAACATTCAAGTGTACATAACGTCGACTGATTACTCACCAAGTCATAACATTAGTTTAATAGTAATTAAGAATGAATAAATATTCGTTTCAGAAATCCCTCAACTACATCATTGCACAACGCTCTCATTGGATGTCGCTTTTAATTTCTGCGTTAATTTGTACAGTTCGATACTGAAAGCAAGTTCCATAGAAGGATACTGAAGGCCAGTTCCAGAGTAGGATACTGGAGGCCAGTTCCAGAGTAGGATACTGGAGGTAAGTTCCAGAGTAGGATACTGGAGGCAAGTTCCAGAGTAGGATACTGGAGGCAAGTTCCAGAGTAGGATACTGGAGGCAAGTTCCAGAGTAGGATAGTGGAGGAGAGTTCCAAAGTAGGATACTGAAGGCAATTTCCTGAATAGGATACTGGAGGCAAGTTCCAGAGTAGGATACTGAAGGCCAGTTCCAGAGTAGGATACTGGAGGTAAGTTTCAGAGTAGGATACTGGAGGCCAGTTCCAGAGTAGGATACTGGAGGCAAGTTCCAGAGTAGGATACTGAATGCCAGTTCCAGACTAGGATACTGAAGGCCAGTTCCAGAGTAGGATACTGGAGGCAAGTTCCAGAGTAGGATACTGGAGGCCAGTTCCAGAGTAGGATACTGGAGGCAAGTTCCAGAGTAGGATACTGAAGGCCAGTTCCAGAGTAGGATACTGGAGGCCAGTTCCAGAGTAGGATACTGGAGGCAAGTTCCATAGTAGGAACTATGACAGAATCCCATAAATGTCTCTGCATGTTAGAGACTGCGTCCCAGTCGCAAATATCAGATTTCCTTGCTCTACAATAACGTTCTCACATTTATACGAGACATACATTAATAATGCATTGTTTATCTGAGCTCTTCCGTCATCATAAACCTAGGATCAATGACTGGGTCTGACAGAGAAATATTGATCGTTTGTCTTCAATAATCATACACGTCCTCTCAATTCACATTTAATAAGAACATTTTGATTGTGTAACATCTGAACTGCTCTTGGACTAAATTTCTGACGCATTCGAAGAGTCATTCTCATTTCAAGAGTGATGATTCGAACACCTGTATACGAACGGCCTTCCACATGTGGGCATTATGATTATTAAGAATCTCGCCTTTAAGAGCTTTTCTTATCTTTCAAAACTAATGCTTAACATCGTAAGGCCTCTACAAGGCTCAATACTAAGTTTCAGTACAATTCTTGGTACGAAAATTAAAATAAAATGAATGAAACGACGGAAAATTTCAATAAGTTGACGATGGTGAACCTCACTGCTAAGTCATAACAAATATTACTTTTAAATTTACCACTTAATAGAGTCATAAAATTTGCGCTGCTCTATTCATGAGAGAGATAGTCTGTTTACTGAGTATCATCATTGAGCCAAAACTTTGATATACTCTACACCAGAGAGCGTAACACGATAAGGCCTGGCGATGTCAAGCACGCCTACGTCCTTTACTTTGAGCTGAAGTTGATTAATATGACTGCACGAAAGTTCACCAAACTTCTGCGTACGTAGCCGTTCTTTATGGCGTCAGGTTATGCCATCATGAACTTATTGTAATTACACGCCGTTGAGAGAGTAAAATTCTAGGCTGGAAGAGCCGAAACATCAAAATGTGAGCCTACTTCGTGTCTTATTTTTCAGAATTTATGAAGCCGAATTGAATTGGCAGCGCATTTGCCAGAGGAAGCTAAACAGAGCAGTAATGTTCACTAGACGTAGTCTAGTAAAAGTCAGGTTTACCAAGTTCATTAACATGATAAAGAATGTTTACAATTTTTATTAGAGAAGATGTTTCCCTGATCTCGATTAATTTCGGTCTGATTTCAGTTAACATTAATTATTATACATCAATTATGCATTGAATTCTGTTTCAAACAAACAATTCGAGTAATAGTTAAAGAAAAATAAACATCAAGTTTACAAATGTCCAAAAGCTTGATACATTAATACCGAATGCAACAATTCTTCCTGGATATAAATGTCCATGGATAATTGTTCAGTTGCCCTGACTTCTTAGAATGCCTCTTTCTTAGTCACTAATTAATTCAAAAATTCCCCTACCACAATACTTTCGTGCTTCGTGCCATTCAGATTTTAGTCGGTAAATACACTTGAACACAAGTGAATAAATTTACGCTGCATGTTATTCTATGCAATGAGAAAGTGCTTTAATGCAAGTAACTAAACGTTCTAATTTACGTTTCGAATAACATTTGATATTATAATGACATCGTTTAGAGTGAACATGAGGTTCGATTGTATCAACGGATTCTGGAATATTTTCTCTGTACAAAAAAGTACCTGTTTTTAAGCGATCATAATTTTGATCAAAGGAAAGACATCTTTGTTCTGCATTCTCTAGAACCTGTACAAGACCATTGTCTGTTAAATAAGGTAGCGCCCACTCGTATTTACTACATGGTTCTAATAGATAAATCACTTGACCGACACGAGGTATTGAACCCAGCATTCCGCTAGTCGATCGCTAAGTCGAATTCCGAGTAGCCTCAATTTTTTTCTTGCTTGATATTTCACGTCGGAATGAACAAATTTTTAAGAATGTTTATCAATTCAACGTACAATTAATTAGATTGAAATTAGATTGAAAACTAAGTACAATTAGCTTTCAATCATAGCTGTTACGTTCATTCACGTATCCGTAATCAGTTCACTAAATGAATGAAAGTAGGATATATTTAGTGTATTTAACTAGAAAATTCTTCCTTCCATTTCTTTTACTTCGTAAAAAAGTAGCTGAGTATCATATTTCTGTTTTGTTGTGCACACTGTGCATGACTGTGCGTAAGCACGTACCACCGACGCACGAAGCCTGGAGCAAAAAGCGGGTTGTTCTATCTCTCTTATATTCCTGTTGTTTCTCTTTGTGGTTGCATCTGATAAATTTAAACAAATGTTGCTTGTATACAAAATATTATTAAAGATCGAATTTTAGACTAGCAGAAACAAATTTCATACTTTAGAGTCAGAAAAGCCAAAAACTGTTCACGAGGATCATTCTAAATACAGAGAATCAAAAATATTTGTAGAACACTTCTTTTGTTCACCTCCATGAACGCATGTTTTATCTATGACTTTCTTCATCAGTGTTCATAATGGGCTTACATTGCAAGCGACTAGATTATATTTAATTTTGGTACGTCTTCGTTACCTTAATTTGTAATTTTCCGAACAAATTTACTGAATGTAATTTCATTTTCTAATTATAAACAAACAATTTAAAACAAATTATGTTTTGTAAATTCAAAGGGTTCATTGCAGTATAGCTGTAAAGGAGTTTTGTTTCCAGCAAAATTGAAATTTCAAGAAAAAGAAACGAGTGTTTGAGGCATTACACAAAACTACATAAACCAAATCAGGTTTCGTACGAAAGAAAGTAAGGTAAAAGCATTATCTTCTCAGTGAAATAATGGCATTAGGTTTAAAAAAATCTTTTCACACCGATTTACAATGAATCATAAATCGACAAAAAAAATACACGTCCATGCAGAGCAGATAAATTTAGCAATTTCCAAAAGTTTTTTCTCAAAGATATAACCTCTTGACAGTGATTTACCAGAAAAACTCTCTATTTATCAATAAGCTCAATAGTCAATTGTCGTCAGTAGCTGAACAAATAATCACATCAGGAACAGCGAGTTGCTGCAGCAGATGCGAGCACGCTGAGATAAAAGTAACGATCTCGCATGCAAATAAAAATCTCTCTTAGCAAGATCTCCCCACAGAGCTCTCGCAAAGCTGGGCCTCGTGTTCAGCATATTTCAGAAGCCCCCGTGACGGAGAATAAGTAAAGAGACCTTAGCAGAGATGCATTCATAATCAACAAGCAATACCTGCAGCAAAACGTGTTTGAAAGGCACGATCAATGGTTTAAGTTAGATCTTCTCGCGCTGATCGAGTAGGGAACTGAGAAGTGTTGGTTACATGCACAAGTTCCATATTGCTTACAGGTCCTGTTTCTTCAGCTGAACCATACCCACGAATGGCAGATTCGGAAACGAAGTATCTCCTTTTAGCAATGAACTTCTCTCACATCATGGCTTCCTGCCTCGTCTATATGACGGTAAAATACTAGGGTGTGTCGTTTATCATTATGCAATATCAAATCTTTGGATGTACGTATGTTGGAAAAGTAACGATAAGCAGCACAAAAAGTAAATAAAAAATAGAAACATTTTAAAAAAAGTAATAATGTGATACTGCCAACACGAATGAGGTGAAAGTATTGACTTATCATAGTAGAAAATTATACGTACATATACAGGTGGTGGACAAAATAATGGAAACACCTAATATTTTACCATCATAATCTTAGAACATAATTTAAACAATCAAAACTTGGCATATGTTCCTATTTTCTTTATAATAATTTTG
>VCRD01000348.1:149060-185792 GCA_006783055.1 Trinorchestia longiramus | reverse complement strand
ATATATATATATATATATAGAATAATTATCGTAAAAGTAATATAGGAAATTCAAAAGTGCATTCTACGAAAAAAACTCATTCCATCTACTATGAAAAGTTTCAGGGTTCTCCTAAAAAACAATATCCAATTGCCTAGTAATTAATTTCCAGTTGACTGCTCGAATACTTAATTGAAATTTGGCTCAGTAATTCCATAAACATTATTTGTATTCGCTGTTACGCACCGCCGATGCTATCAAAACTAGAAGTATATGTTTAATGCTTATTATAGTTGATTTGATGCGAATTATTTCAGCATAATAACTCAGCGTAGGAAAACTTTTTCGTTCCGGGAAAATTGAGCATCAAAGTTAGAAACGTTCTGCGAGGAGGGAACTCCATTCAGGACCGAAATTCGAACCTCAGCATGGAATTCAAAAATATTTACAGACAAGAAAAATGAATTATGTGAAGTAGTCTAAATTATTTTGAGTACTAACAGAATCGCAAAAAATGGAAGAAATATTCATTCATACTGTGGCACGTAGCTTCGCTTTTTATTTTGAAGGAATAGAGGGAAATGCCTCACGTTTGTCTCAATGTGAGACCATGAGAAATTCTAGAGTTCTTATCTCTGGCAGGTTAGATTTAGACGCCTAGTAACTGATTCATCAATTTGTACAGCAAGACAGCATAGACCCACCGTTACGGTATTCATTGATAATGGTTATTAGGTATAACTATCGTTTAGTTGATGATACGTATTTAAATTGCGTACGAAAATAAAGTGGTACTCATACACAAAATATCGTTCTTTTCTGAGACAGGATAGCAGTTCATTAGCAAACACGAAGTTACTATGAGCGTAATGTCATTTATTTAATAAATAATCCTTTTTCATCAGTGTCAAGAAATAAATGGAATTAAACTTCGACATGTAATATAACAAACCGGTAAAACAATATCAGTCTGTTTAACGCTGTGAAAACCTAGACCATAAAACGGTTAGCCAATGACTGAGACAGAACTTATCTGTACAGGCACAGTTTAATCATCTTACTTTCTTTGAAAATAGAATCAAAGTGTTGTAAAAAGTCATAGCATTCCAGGATAGAAGACATAAATCATATCAAGACAAATTGAACAGAAATAAATTGAAGACTTGAATGCTCTTTCATAGCATAATTCGAAGAGGCCGTTTTACGATAATTATTTCAAACTATCAGATAAAGATAATGAACGACAACTGGCATAAGAGTTGCAGAATAAAAAACTAGCAAAAAACATACGAAAAAATAACCGATAGTATGTAGAATTTAATTCTCTCTAACTATTTCAGAATTTCATCGTTTTATTTATTGCACACAGATCTTGAATAAAAACACGTTACGGTCTCCAGTGTAGAATACCAAGAAACCACATTTCAGTAAACAAATCACTCGCCCTCAGAAGTAAAAGCTACATTTTGCATAGGGAACACGTCAGCTCCGACTTCCGTCGATTTGTTCATTTTGAATTAAGAGAAGAGTCACCGTGACAAAAGTTCCAAGAAGACCCAATATTTCACGTACGATACACCGATGTCCCATTTATTCGAAATCAAATATTTCTAATGAATTAAAACTACGATGAATGGATTTACCAGGATATTGGACTTCTAATAAAGTTACTTTTGTTTTGCTCTTTTTGCCTTTACAAAACCAACAAGTTCAGAAGATAAAGCATTCAGAATCTAGGGAAAAGTAAAGCATTGGACTCTTGCACTCCAAAAAGCATAAAAAGTCGAATATGAAATTTGCAGTAAATTGGGCACGACACTATGTGTCTTAATGGAGCTTGCTGAAGTTAGAATTTGAGAAAGTAAAGCAAGTATACCCCGATGGAAGCAACCTTAGCAAGTTTTAGATTGAGAATATAGTTTCAATAACTTTTTACACAAGTATCGGGAAATGAACGAGGACTAGAAAAACAAAATGAAATATTACAAGCTACCGATTACTTTAACTACATTTCATACAGATGGTAATCGTCCAATTCAAAACATCACCTAAAAATCAGTTGGCGATTATCATCTAATAAATTCATGTATTCACGTACTATGCATTAACAAATAGAAAAACTCTAAGACTTTTAACTCTGTAGAAGACTAAAATAACTAGAAGTAAAATGACATACTTTATTTTGAGCTATGAAGAACGCTGTAAAGTTTAGTAGGGGAAAAGGAAGAGGAATCATCTCTTGTGTCACTAGGAAAAGAGCGAAAGAAAGATATCGGTACAAAGTGTACCAAAATATGGTAGCGAAACGTCGGCGTATTGTTTGGTGACTATTTTTAGTAATTACTTTGAAGGAGGAAGTTGTGATGCTTCCCAGAACAGTTATTCGACCCTTAACATTTAAGGTTAGGTAGAGACTGCAATGCTTATCGGCAAGTACATCTTGAAAATTTACAGTTATGGAGGTCATCAAAAGACGGTTCTAGCATTTCACTTCTTCAAGGGCAATGTACAAATAAGTTTTTGGTTTAATAACACAATTCATTTAAATAAAACTGTTGCAATCGAATTTAAAAATGACAGTTTAATTATTATATTACAGAGTAAGAGTCTCCAAACTTTTCGAAGCTTTATTAGGCTTGGACATCCAAAATTGAGATCATTTAGTGAGTCATCCTCTGACTTGTGTTGACAGGGTAAAAAATTATAGATCATGTCATTTATTTCCATATACGTACTTTTAAATACAATGTATGATACTGCAGTAAAGTTTCATTTCAAAACCTATAGCTTGCTTCGCACTTATTTTAAGATTTTTCTATACTTTGACGGAGATGTCAGAGTTTGCTGGAGTTCGATATTTTGAAAAATGTTTCGGAAAGAATTGTGTTGATGGTGTTCAGAATGAACTTTTGAAATAATTCGAAAATCTGAACGACTTCCTGACACTAACATTAAAATACACGCTGATAGGTTTTTCAGACAAAACTTTCATAGAAGAGAACTTGTAACGTCAACTTACAAAAATCGCAACCTCTGGAATTTGTGACTTTTTTATATTCATGAATATTCCTGAATGGGTAAGAGATGTAATGAGAAGCACCAGTGCTGCAAAGGATCTTTCTAACGGGCGGGGCAGAAGTCACTTCACACTTTTAATTACTATTAAAAAACCTAATAAAGCCAAAAAAGTGGGTTACATTTCAAATTAAAGTGGAAATCTTGGAGGTTTATTTCGTATCTAGTATGTTGATTAAAGGTTTATATTCTTACTCGTCAACTTTTCACTGTTATCAATAACCCTAAAATGGCAAAATATAGCAAAGAACACCGACCAAGAATAGTGGAAAGTTATTTCAAACATAACGGATCCTTAGTTGCAGTGCAGAGGAACTTCATGACAACCTTTAATCAACAAACAAGTCGTTCCAGACATCGCATTATTGCAATGATTTCAAGTTTCAGAGAATCCTGATCACCAGCTGAAAAGCAACGCTCTGGTAAACCGAGAGCAGTGCGCAATGCATATGCAATTCAGAGTGTTGCAAATAGCATTCAACAAGAACCACGAACATCGACTCGGAAACGTTCCAGTGAACTAGGAGTTTCTCGTTCAGTTAGTTCACTGGAACATTTCCTAGTAAATGTTCGTCGCTCTTGTTGAACACTGTTTGAAACACGCTGAATTGCACATGCATTCCGTACTGCTCTCGGTCTACCAGAGCGTTCCTTATCAGTTGTTGATCCGGATTCTCTGAATCTTGAAATCATTGTAATAATGCAATGTCTCGAAGGACTTGTTCGTTGATTAAATGTTGTCATGAAGTCCCTCTGCACTGGAACTAAGGATCTGTTATGCGTGAAATAACTTTCCACTATTCTAGCTCGCTGTTCTTTGCTATATATTCCCATTTTGGGGTTATTGATAATAGTGAAAAGTTTATGAGTAACAATATGAATTTTTAATCGGTATACTAGATACAAATAAAGCTTCAAAAATTTCCTCTTTCATTTGATACATAATCCGCGTTTTGCCTTCATTAGGTTTTGTTTTAATAGCATTTAAAAGTATGTAGTGACTTTTACCCCACCCGTTACTATGAGGTGAACACTGAGTAAGGTATCTTTTAAAAACAATTATAGCAATAAATCATATCAGAGTTGCTAGCGTAGCAGTGTTACCTACATAAAATGTACCTTACTTATGGCTCATCCTGTTCAACTAACTGCAAGGCATACATCATCTCATATCATCATTATGCTAACTGTAAAAGAACCCTCTTCTGAAGAATGAATCAATATTGTTAATCAGGCAAAGAACATAGAAATCTTTCAAAATGAAAGTAGTTTAACATTGTATAAGTTTTGTGTAATCCATAATTAAGATGAAGAAATTGCAAAACGCCGACAGCAACAAACACTGAAAGGACATTTCATGAAAATAGCCCATAACCCCTTGCTCTTGTTCTAACCTTGTGAGAACGAAAATGATAAAAAATTCCAGTAAACTAGGGGAAAATGATTGAAAAAATGTGTCAATAAGACCTACTGTATTTAGGACATATAAAACACACTTGCTCTGTAAAAAAATTAAATCTAACAATGCATTGCAAGAAAGGTTGATACAAATATAAATAATGTACTTTTCAACTTGCAAGAGTACGATAAAGCAAAGTTAACCATAAATAAATATTTTCAGAAAACTTTGACTTCAGATGATACTAGAGGATAATGAATCCATCATAATTATTTGTTTATTTTTTACCAGCTGGTATTTGAGAGTTACGTAAAGTGAGTATGATTTCCCGGAAATATTCTGGTGTTTTAGAAAACAATTCTAGTCACTACGCTAAAAAAATTCAGGATGGCGAGACGACTTTTTGGAATTCCAAAAGGATGACGACCCAAAACACAGGTCAGCGCCTGCCACCAAACAAAACAAACAAAAACGTATTCACCAATAGCTCCACAGGCCTCGAATCATTGTTCTCGAGTGGCCGAGCCAATCCCTTGACTGAATGTCACTGAAATCATTGATATCACTTTACTTCTTGGAGCAGCTCTGTTCATGCTAATAACATTACAATAGTACGAGCTTCTTAACCTGTTTATATAAGTATAAGTATGAATGAAAATACGAATGAGGTTTTGCATATGAATGTTCTTTGTTAATTTGCTTCAAAATACTGGTATTAGTTGAGTGATGCAAGCAAAATTCATCCGAATTTTTCAAATAACCCAAGCGTATTCAAGAGCATGATCAGAGCATTTAATAACTGATTTTCTAATTTGTGAGTGTTACATTCAGGTTGTCATTTTACAAGATACATTTTATTAGTTATAAAATGGCATTAATACGTACATCACGTACGTATTCTCTGAATAGACAAAAAAATAACGGTACTCATCAGTGGGAAAAAATTACTCTAAAACAAGAATGGTGTACACAAAAGCTGTTAAAGTTGCCACCGTAATTGCAAACAATTTATTGAGGTCGATTCAAGAATATTATGCTAAATCACATACAGCAAAATTATCAACAGGAATTCATATCTTTAATTGGTTTACTACTCCAGTGAATCAGATGCGTATACTTGTCGTAGGGAACCGAAGAATGGGAAATTATCTCAAGCAAACTACTGACACCAGCGTTTGATTCTAATTCTTTTTACATTTCTTGACAATGTCTTATAATGCATGAATCTCAAAGATTATTAGCAAAACAATCACTAGCGAGGAGTTTTACGACGGCCGTAACAAACCTTGAAATATACTACGACATTCGACAATATATATATATGTATGCAAACATACTTTAATTGTTATTAAATGCTAATTTTCACAGGTCCATGAGTTAATTCCAAATCACAATAAGTGCTTTTCAAGTTTAACAGAAACCTGACATTCAACTTTACAATACAACTGAATTAGTTTACAGACACCAATTTTGAAGACAAAGATACAGACCAAGATTCGTGACACAATGCTCGGTGACCGGACGGATTAACGTGCATGTTCTATAAAGCGAGTATCGCCGTGCAGATGGCCGCGCTCGAGGTAGTTTCGTGAATGTTTTACTGCAAAGACATAATTTTTTGTGAATATTTTCACTTCGCCATCGCCCAGGATTTAAGTTGGAAAGAAATTGATCGTCATTTTTGGTTTTCAGGGGAAATTTTGTAGAAATAACTAAATCGTTTATGTAACAGAAGCAAGCTTGGCATTTCAGTTTCGTCCGACAGGCGGTACATTTTCAACAACTGGCAGTTATTTTTACGCTCAAAAGTATAAATTGAAGCTCAGAAACAAGGTCAGACCAGCAGTCCTATTTAAAGAAGACTAATTCTTTTTAAAATAGACAGTAATGAAAATCATATACGATAATTGAGTGGAAAAATATATAATATGTTAAACTCATTTCAAACATGAGGGCAAGTCTTGTGGGGGCATTTTTAACGTGAAACAAAGAATCTTTTCATGAAAAAATGAATGTTCAAGACATTTCGAAGTAATGACGCAAAATATATCTGCAGTACTCGAAAAGCTCACTGCATTCGAGTAAACTTTACAGTTCGGACCATCGTTTATTTTTAGGTCATCGTAACCAAAGAGGACTTAAACATTTCGATCAAACTTCAGAATTAAAACGCCCTTCGAAAATGATTCGTACTATAGAAACCCATTTCCGTATTAATTTATTGTGCAATTTCATTTCTGCAACTGAATGATGCATTTGTTTACAAGTTCACATTCTGTCAGATTTATTAGTTATTCGTGAACGCAGTGAACTTTTTATTCAAACAGATAACTAAAAATCATAACTATTTACACAAGAATGGGGAAACAAATTACGTGAAACAATCTCGTCAATGGAGTTTTCGACACGGAATCTGGAAACACTCCTGTACAACTCCTCCATACTCCTTTCCTTCTGAATAAAAACGCACATGAAACGATCACTAAATGTAAAACCGCAAGGTTTCATGTCAAATGAAAGCCTGCAAGTTTAAGCGCTTTGGGCAGGGCTTCTAGACGTACAGTATGTCCGCTTACTGAATGAAAAAAATCCCTTAGTGCATTAGCGAATGGAAGCCACCATCAAGGAAGCAGGAAGTCGATCTCGTTACGTTATGAAATTTTTCCTGCACATAAATGATGAGCAGCAGAAAAAAAGCGAGTCGGGATAACTTCAATATGAGACATTCCAGAAAACTTTCGTATTTATTCCAGTAGACTAATCATGTAACTTATTATGGAAGGTCACATTAGTGAAAAGGATATTCGAGGAGTTGAAGAAGACTTTCATGATGTAAAAAATTATTTACTAAATCCATTATTTCGCATGAATATTTTGTTTAAATCGTAAGTTCTACATGTTCTTATTTTCAATGGCAAGATATATATTAAGACTCAGATCATGACCTGAAATGCAACTTTCTGAGTGCTACCAAGCAAAGACAGTTTTTGGCTGACACCACACAATGGTCGTTCATGATTTGTGGAAGCAAAGTCTATGAAAGAAAAGTTTGAGTTTACCAGTTAAACTAACTTTTTGATAGAACACTACTTCTCTAATTAAGGAAAACTGCCAATTTACACATACATAGCATACTGCGTGAATCAAATGTAAAAACTGCAAACATCATTTCATGATAATAGGTACCGGAATCGTGCAGTTTAACATTCCAGTTGACAAGTCATATATCACAAAAATTGTTCAACAGTGTAGATTAATGTGAGGAAGTAACTGGATCACGTGGTTGACTCGACGTCTAGGACCCGTTTATTTTTCCTACCCCAGTGCACAACAGAAGATGGCTTCAATCGATAGCTCTCATTATGTTTCATCTTAGATGTGTTGATAAGAGTCGAGTACCTTAAACGTGTGCTGTAATAAGTTATTAATGCTTCACTCTTAAAAACAGTATGTTGTGTGAAAATAAAGAGTATAGGAACGGGAGAGACACGGCATGGGACTTGGGTAGCAACATAAAAATAGACCAAACGGCTCGTTCCTGTTACCATTTTCTATCCAAAATATCAAACATTTGTTCTTGATTTTAATAAAAAACTTGATCGATCGTCAAAAATTCGAGGCACTGAATTCCTGTACCATATGATTTCCCTCTTTGTATCGATATGCTTTTCTTATCGGTCACACTCGTACTGCTCTCATACTAATTTATTGTAGAACTCGTACTACTCTCCCACTAATTTATTGTAGAACTCGTACTGCTCTCCCACTATTTTATTGTAGAACTCGTACTGCTCTCATACTAATTTATGTATTGTATAACTCGTACTGCTCCCCCACTAATTTATAGTGGACCTCGTACTACTCCCCCACTAATTTATAGTGGAGCTCTAATAAATAATTATTCAAACCTGCATTACTCCTAGAATGAGTGACTTTGAACATTGTTTAGAATTGTTATTCATATTTACCTTCTGTATTCCATTTATAAACATGTCTGTTAATGAAAATGGTATTCCGCAATAAATTTCTAGACAACCTGTATTTTCTACCTGAGTACACTAGTACTCAGTCATACAGATTTACACCTTCTCACTGCCTCACACGCCTTCTTTAGACCGTACTTCCAGCCTTCGCTTTGTGCGCCCGTAGACCCTGGCTGCTGAGTGAGCTGCTTTTCAGATCTGTTGGATTTTCGCAAGCTTATCTCATCCCAGCCTCCATTACTTGCTCGTTGTCTGCAGGGAATACGACCAGGAATACAACCAACACCACCCAGCAGTCGCACGCACCTGCTCTCTGCCGCTCAGTTTACACAAGAGCGAGTAAACGGACGGGCGAGGCCGGCTTCTCTCTAAGGATAAAAAGCCTTCGTTCTTGGCACTGCCCGTCCCCAAGTTGTAGGTACACCTTCTTATTAAAGCAGCGCTCGTCATTAAAATAACTACACAGTGACCTATTTTAAAATCTCCATTAGTTATTTTCTTAAAATAATCAGATCATAATACAGCAAGAAACGTTTCAACGCCAGCAATGAGCTTCAAAATAATTAAGCTCGAATGTCCGGTTCAGTATGAAGAAATAAGAATTTTAATTCCAATAAATAAGAAACAATTCAACCATGTGTCACCAAAAGAAAAAAGTCATGTAGCAAACTCGTGTAAACTAATAAGATGAAAACCAATACGTAGACGTTTATTATAGAATTGACATCATTTAGGGTGTGAAATTGAAACTGAATACAGCACTGAACTGCTTATGCCATACAAAATATAAAATTCATAGTTATAGCTTCGTTGAACTCTGCCTCAGCAAAGTAGTAAATGTCAACGAAATGTTCCACAAAATATAATTAAAATTTACCCTTTAGTATAATAGATGCTTAACCGTTTCTTAATAGAGAAAATATCGTTATTGTTAGAGAGCTTACATATAGCAGAACCCTGCGATGAGAATTATACAAACTTTGCCCTGTTAAAAGACTCGATCGTTACACATATTATATTATTATTATTATATATTATAGCAATATATGTTACACGTATATTGCTATAACTACGTGTCTCGAAAAAATGTACTCACACTTCGAATGACGAGAGATCCTTTATTTATGAACATACAGTAAAATAGAATAGAACTTCGAATACAGAAGACAAATGTGATTAAAGAATCATGTTCGCAAAGGTTCGAACCTCACACCTGCAACACAAAGAAGACAGCATGTTAGCAACGGTTAAAGGGCGAGTATATTTTTTTGAGACACCCTGTCTAAGCTAGAACTCAAAAAGGAATAGAATGAAACATGGCAACATAAACGAGACGAGTGGTCCATTTTTAGTGTTACCTCATTCACATGCACTCCGACACCAATAACGGACAGGCATCAAAGGGAGTAAGATAAATTACGAGGAGGAAGACTAAGATATGAACACGACCGTTTTATACATGTAGGGTCATATAACTTGATAGTTTTTCACCTCATCAGTATTATCAACATCGTTATTTTTATTTTCTTCAATAAGCTATTATGTTGACGTAGGTTCTGGATGAGGCACTAGAAATATAATGTTAATTTAGAGATAAAACGGATTTTGATTTAGCTCTTTTAATTACGAACGCATATTTGTTTCATTCATCTCTCATTCTATCCCGCTTTCTCTAGAGTTTCGATCAGAACTTGAATCAGTATTTTAGAATGTTCAGGAATTTTCTACCCAGTATTGGTCAAGATTATTTCTAAATGTGTACACAGTATTAGCAAAAGCGATATTTCAGGCAGCTGGTTCCAGATCCCGGAAGTTATAACTGAACAGAAATGTAAGGCCTAGGATGTGCTGAAGTTTTTCATCATTAGTTCTTGACTAATATTTCTGGTTCGTACGTCATTATCTGTGTCGAAAAGACCTTTAAGCTAACATCGCCGAAATAATTAAGATGCGGTATTTTTACGTCTTGATAAGTTGTGTTCGCAAGCATTGTAATGCTAGACTAAGTCTTTCTTCTTCGATGCTAAGTTCAAAGCATGCTATTGTACTATCGTAGTGCTACGTACACTAAGTTTACAGAAATATAGGCACGAAACATGGCAGTGTAATGCACACAGTCATTTCTTGGCTACACTAAGCATAAGACATTATGTAGGAGTGCTGAAAAGTCACATCATTGCATCCCATGGATACCGCAGACGAACTTAGGTCCCAAGCAGGGACCTATTTTCCAGCTTCTAATTAATAAACTTCATTACGTTGTTTTATATATAGACTATGAGTGAGGCAACACTTTCATTAGAGAGCTGCAAGCCGGAACATCCAATGACAGTGCGAAAGATTGACCTCTCATTACGCTGCTAGGTGGAAACTGGGTCGAGATGTGCTGTTGAGGAAAAACAACCATAAAGCACTAGTCCGGAACATTCTATTGAGGTGCTACACAAAAACCTACATTACAGCCACTAGGTCCAGCATTTCATTGTGCCACTGATGACCTAAAATGAACGCACTATGCAGAGATATTCTAGTAAGGAGCGAGATAAAGATGTACAATAAAGGTCCTAAGCCGATACATTTCATTGAGACGTAGGTAGTACAAAGACCTGCGATCTAGGTCCTACACAGAAACGCTTCCTCACGTCTGAAGTGTAGTTCTTCATACCAGCTCCAGGGCGAGGTTTTCCATCAATGCAAGACGTTGCTATAATTCGATCGAGCTCCTCTAAAGTGGAACATCGAATAATTCCTTGGAATCGCTAAAGTAAAGTATTGGGGCTGGGCAATAGCAGGGGCAGACCTCAGGGGCCCAGGGTGCACGGCGGGCCATCCATCTCTCAGACAGGTTCGCAGCCCCGCAATTGAAGCGTCTCCAGGAAAGCCTTCTTTGCATCGACCTGCCCTTGAGCTCCTAGCCTCATACTAAATTGCACGCTGTTTTCTCAACTTTTTTAGTAATAATATTTACTGAACACGTCGCTGCGCACCTCGTGCAATACTTGCATGACCAAAATTACTTGCTACTGAAAGCTTGAGCGTAACGTTCTAAATTATACTTCGTGCTTGTGAATTTTTTATTAACAATAAAGTGTAGAGTGACGGTCGATCTTTCAGCTCCGATATAAGGGAAATGCGTGCATTTAATTCAAGACACTCTGATATCATTAAGGAACGGGTTATGAATTGCTGATAAAAGCTTAGAAAAAATTTCATCAAGCATCAACGCAGAAACAGTTTCTTTCGTGGTTTCAATTTCAACTGAACCCCGGTATAATAACCTTTTTGACACATATTTTTTGTTATGTATTTTTGACACCTCTTTTCTGTTGTGAATGATCGACCAAAACATAAAAGAATCAAATTTATGTCATATATTTCTGTACTCTAATAATTCAATTCAGTCTCATTGAAAATTGTTTACCGCTTACAATGAAATAGGAACCTATAAGACAGACATCAATGTTATAAAATGTGACACCAAATACTTTGGGATTTTCTAAATGTTCCGAGATGTACCCCTACTCTACAAGAATACGACCAAGGAGAAGAGTAGGACCAAGATAAGGGAGCTCGTAAGGAGAAGATTAATACTGAAACTCCTGCCGGTATGAGTAACGACACAGGCATGAAGCTCTGAAGGATGAAACCACGTAGCCGAAGTTAACTAACTCAATGATATCCACAGGGTGCGGCAACATAACTTTTTTTCAAAGCAAAGCGCTTCAAAAAAAAGAAGTTATGTTGCGGCACCCTGTGTATATATAACAAAGAAAACCGTACACATCTTTGGGAAGTTCTTTTCTGAAATTTAAAATAAGTTTAATTACATATTTATTGTTTAAAATTCTAAAATTTATGTATAAGATATATTTACATGAAAAATACAATGATTTTTTCTGACTAGGAGCCTATGGAAGATTTTAGCTTAAAACTGCAACAGAATTTGAGCATACACTAGAAATCGGAGCTGACTGATAAAAACTTCATAGGATTTGCAAGGCTTGTATCATACAATGGGGGAGACATTCGTACACCGCAAAGTTTATACTTTAATGTACTTCCAACAAATCAAAATAGTAAACTATTTTTGATGTATAAATATTTGCCTCCTCCTTCTGTAACTGCAGCACCATTGATACTTTATTTAAACTTCCGATAATGTCATCAGTTTCTTGTACTAAAAGATCATCGCCCAAGTACCGATGGGTTCTTAAGGACATGCATATGATACGCCAGAAATACTTAAAGTAACGCTTTTCTATGACAAAAAATGACACATGAGTTGTAATTTCTGAGGCTTGCCAGTAGAAGCAGCAATTATTACTAGCAACCCACACATGAGCTCGTATGCACAGCAATGACAGGCAACCTCAGACATTACATAAACTTATGATTTTGTTATATCTCGTTTCCAGCAAGATGACGATGGTGAAAATTCAAAAGACAGTGGGTAATAAATTTGATTAGTTACTCATAGGTTTGCCCTGCTTCTGTAAATCATTTCTCCAAGTTTTCCAAGTTCCTTACAACTCTATTCCAAAACACAAGCAGATAGCAATTCGGAAAATTATTCTTGAAAAACTGAGCTTGAGAACTAAGCGTAAATTCTACACCTATTTTCTTCGTTACGCTTATTGTGCAGACTGCTTTTCGAGTGTCGACATCGTACACCAGTTTTAATGTAATAATATGGACCTTGCATCTCCTAGAATATCTAAAGCGCACTAAGATAATATTGTGATGGGGCAGTATGTTACTCACAAGAAATACGCTCTCCATGTTTCTCTTTCCCTCGGAAGGAAAAACAGAATGTCATGGAAACATTTCGGAACTTATTAAATGAGAGCACATCTCTGACACTGATATTTGTACAGGAGGTTGTTAAATGAAAGCACATCTCCGACACTGATATTTGTAGAGGAGCTTATTAAATGAGAGCACATCTCTGACACATTCATATTTATAGAGTAGGTTATTAAGTGAGACCACATCTCTGACACTGATATTTGTGGAGGCGCATTTTAATTTTGTTTAGTAGTACATGATGTACGATACAGTTGAAATCCGGGCTCTATCATCAACTAGGTCATCAGGAATCAGATATATCGAAATCTTGCAAACATGGCGTAACCCTCTGTTTACAGACAGGAGCTCTGCTCCACTTTTCCAAGGACCTCACTGCCTCCTAATGTCCTCTTGAAGGGTCTTAACGCTGTTTTGAGGCCTTGCACAAGCATAACCTTCAAACCGTGCCAAAAAATAGTCCAAAGAGCTCCAAAATATAGTCCAAAGGGTCTTCAACACATTGAACTTATCTTCCTAGAACAAAGAAGACTGCGAGGACAAATTATTGAGACCTATAAGTATCTCAACGGCCTTAACGATGTTACCCTGGAAGAACTTTTCGAAAGAGATGGTAAAGTGCAAACCAGAAATAACGGCCAAAAACTAATACTGAGAAACTTCAAGACATCCCAAGTTATGAACTTCTTGAAACCAGCTGCCCGAAAACATAGTTTCTGCTGGCACTGTGAATAGATTTAAAAATCGTCTCGACAAATATTGACTTACGAATTGCTAGTATTATAACGTACTGATTCTATCTCCCTAACTCCTAGGGCCAGTGTATGATTAAGATAATGCACGTGACTGAAATGCCTGTGCGTGAGTGAACTGCGTGCACGTGACTGAATTGACTTACGGGATTAAGATGTACGTGCATGATGGATGCCGTTACTTTAGACAGCATATTACTTGGGTATCAACCCAAGAATGGGCCAAACGGCTCGTTTCTATTGCCTTATTCTATTTTATTCCATAAGTCTTGTGAGTTTAATGACAAGAAGTCCTTCCTTCAGAATGGCACACCTAACTTCTTGAGGAAGTCGACGGTCTTGCGTGCCGTGTGGGCAGGGTCTTTTCCTGCTGGAACATATACTTGTCACCTGCAACCTTGGCATTAATCCCTGGGAAGATTTCAGACTCTAGAACGTTATAGTAGACTTCGTCATTCCCTTTCTCGTGGTTATAGCGAAAGTAATTGGAGAAGTCGCTCTCACTGGAGATCACACAAAAGACAATCACGCTGGCAGGAGTCTTTGTCTTTTTCATGGGTTCAACGTCAGAGCTCGAAAAGGCAATCCAGCCGGCATTAGGTCTGTTATACTGTAAGTCTTATCGACTGTAAGAACCTTTTCACCAGAAAAGAATTTAATAGCCTACCCATTTCTCATTAACCAGGTCAAAACCTTGCACTTCTCAGAGCAAACTTTCTTCAGCTCGCTGGTTAGAAAATACCTCGTCCTTTACGAGGAAGATGTTAGGTTCATGGCCCGGTTGGATTGACCTTGATGCTCTTATTGAGGCCGGCCAGAAAGCTAGGTCAGTGAATTCTATCACTTTTGACACGTGGGCGTCTCTTTGGTGTCAGCCAGACTCGTCAAAGCGCTAGCAGATATCGTAAACGGTTTGACGGAGATACTTCAGGAGTTTGCAATGAAGTCTGTGATGTGTCTGTGTGAGGTAGTTCACGTGTAGCTGAACGTTTGGCGTCCTCCAAGGTCAAATTCAGTGCCGACGAAATTGAAATAGAAAAAATAATCCATCTGACACAACAAGCAGTAATTAGTGAAAATTCGCTCGGCCGGCTCAAGCCAAAATTTTTCAGTTGAGGACTGCAACGTGTGCGGATTTATTTGAACAATCCTGTACAACTCTGTATAAATTGAAATAAAAATAAAGAAAACAATGAGGAATTACTTCGATTATTTTCGGAGAATTGATATGGAATTGAGTAAACATTCGATAATTAATTATCTAGTACGTTTTGTAATCTATTTAAGATTTTAACGAATGCCGATGGTGCATAGACAAGGCTTTATAGTCAACGCTCTATAGACCACAAATTTCATTGTGTACTACACGCTGCACTCACACGAATAATCAAAACTAAATGATAAAAAAGGTAGAAAACTTGGCCTAGTTCAGAAATCCTGCATGATAGTATCTCCAACATCTTCTGAATAGCGACATTACCTTGGAGGAAACTGGCATTGAATATTTTATTGCATCCATGATGCTGACCCAGTTTACAAGGTGACATTCTAAATGATCAATGTTTGATTGGATCACTGTTGCATTCGCTACCAAGTTTGTTTTTGCTCGCCACAGTTGTTATGATCCTTCATATTTCAAGATCTGAATACATAATATATTTTCTCGCTCGCTGAAAGATAACTTATATTACAGTGGAAATAATCTGAAAACACTTTTTTGTTTTTTTCTGTTATGAATGTATCGTGTTCCGAACAACCCCAAAATGTCACCGACTGTCAACATGCCCAGAAGGGAACATCGGCAAATCTATGGTGCTTGAGGGTGGTCTCCGTAAATTGTGGGAAAATACAACTAAGCAACCTTTATTGCTTTGTTGCCTCCTGAGGTCAAATAATGGATTCTTTTTAGTATGTATGGGAGTATGTGATTTTTGTGCTAATGTGTGTGAGTCAAGATAGCAAGTTTGAACCAGGCAAGATTTCAAGCCTATAGCAGCGAAGATCTGCTCGAGCAATAGTTGCCCTAAATTTAGAAAATTTCTTTCAACGAGTGATACGAGGATACAAAACTGAATGATTTTCCGAGAATTTTATCCGAAGAAGATGAGCACTGAAAGCATCACGGTTTGTGTGAAGGTATTCATGGTAATTAACGTTAATCTCTGTAGGAAATTCCAGCGCCAACCAACACTACAAGAATGGATATTCCACTACTGGAGCCCGAGGCAATTTGGTATAGAGCTCACTTTAATCAGCACTGTTTGGCACTAAATTCAAGGCAAGAAAGTTACAGCCAAGAATATAGGCTCTTCACAACGTACTTAATGGAACCAAACAAGTAAAATTGTGTATTTAGCAGAGGTACACGAGGGAAAATAGTCGAAAAAGGGTCCCTTAGTAGAAAGAACGGTTACATAGAGCAAGGAATCTGAAGAAAACTTCTCCATTTCTTCTTCTTCTTCACTTGGCCTGAAGAGCGCGAAAGATGTGCCCATAACCGAGGGCATTTATTGCACCTACGAACCAACATGGAGACCAGCGAAGCACTAACAGCAAACGAACTGTAATAACTGGTTGCGCCGAGGAATACTCTGATAAGAAAACTTCAAGAAAAAGAAGTTACAAAACATTGTTTTTCTCCTATTTTCACGACAGCATGTCTGGAAAGACTTGCAACATGCAACACATTCAAACTAAATGAATAAAAAAAACGTGTGAAATAAATAAAAAAACACATGTATCGATGAAAACAAATTTGTTAATCATAGTCTCGGTATTAAAAAAAACTATACATCTTATGTATGTTGAGCTATTTTTAAGAGTTGGAATTAGGAAGTCGCTATATGTATATTGAATAAGAGGTTCGTAGAGTAGGGTTGAAGTTTTGCTTTCAGTGATCTCAAAAAATAAAATCTCAAAATAACGCGATTCTGCCGTCTAGACTACAAATATTGGGTTGTCCGGAAAGTTCGTGCAGATTTTTAGTAGTTCCCAATCCGAATTTTACCGTCTGACCGGCGCTAATTTTCGTCAGCATTAACCGGTAATTATCGCCTTTTCTTACGATAAACCGATGATATCTTACGATAAACCGGTAATTATTATCTGAAAAAGACTGTATTTTTATCGTCTTTTCCGTATGCTTGGAATGACGGTAGGAATAAGACTGTAAAGACCGGTCAATATCGTCGGCGAACATTTCATCGTCTGGAAATACCTATAATTACCGGTAATAACCGGTACTATTTCTATCGTTGGAAGTTCCTACTATAAACGATGATTATCACTGCAAATCGCTGATTATCTACGGTAAACCGACGAAAAAATTTGGATTGGGTTCATCTGTCGACTTATTAAGAACATGATTGAGTTTGGAGAGTAAAATTTGACTACACCTCCATTTAGAGCACACGTGATGCGTTTCTACTTCCATCGAGGAAAAATCCATCACAAGCAAAGAAATATACGAGTTTACAGTGATCCATCAGGCTAATGCGAGACCACACGTTTCTTTTGAAATCTGTCAAAAATTGCTGCAGCTTGGCTGGGATGTGTAATCCCATCTTCCATATTCACCAGATATTACTCCTTTGGATGATCATTTATTCCGGTCTTAGCAGAATAGTCTTAATGGTGAAAGTTTCAATTTCTTGGATGACCTAAAAAGATACCCTGATGAATTCTTTGGCATGAAACCACCTCAATTCTGTGATGAGAGTATTTTCTAGTCAAAAGAAAGATGGAAACGCTTTCTGCAACAAAATGGTTCATATTTGGTTGATTTCAAATGTATTGGCTTATATATATTGAGCTTTTTCTCTCCTCTAAAAATCGACACGAACTTTCCGGACAACCTAATAGAATGATAAACTGCAATCAGTATTCATTAAATTGTAAAATCAGAAAACGTTACTGAAAATTGTAATAGAACAGGCGGTAGGAACAAGCCGTTTAGTCCATTCTTGGTTGTTCTCCAAGTCTCATATTTCAGCTCACGAATTGCAGTAGAGACTTTTTGTTTGGTTTTCAGCTAAATTACAAGTGTTTCTCAATTTTCACACACGCTGCATGTTTACTTTATGCTTTTCTCAGTGAAATCATTTATTTTTATGGCTCGTGTCAGGTGGTAAACTAAAATGAATGTGCTGTCCCGAAAAACCTGAACAAAAAGAAAGACAACTAAACAATACAGCTTACATGAAAGAGATTCTTAAAATTTAAGGAATCTTAGAGTTTACTTATTTATTGATATATACGTCGAAAATGTCTAAAAGTACTACTGTTATAGTGCTGGATTGCTCAATACGTTTTTTACAACTCATGGTTAATTTAGGCTCTAAAAACCCCCGGGTTGGCACTAAACACCAACATTCAGAGTATTGGTTAATAATATTGGTTAATACTCGAAACTTTCCTACAGAATGGTATACAAGGTACCATACTTTTATTTACTACAGAAGTGGTCATCACGTTCAAACGAAAAAAAATTATCAAGAAGAGTGTCGGTGGTGGCGGAGAGAGAACTGACATGGAGTGAGAGCTTGAAATATTTTGAGATCGATTAAACTGCCTCAATCAACCTCACGATGTTTGAATTACCGTTAGAATCTGGGACTTAAAAGACGACGTCACCTGACAGGCGACGTCGTGCTTTCATTTTATCAATCATTTAATGGGGCTCGGGAGTTAATCCATACTTCGATATAATCAAACTACATTAAAATGTTAGGAAACCAATTATTTTCAGTGAGCAAATCTATATGACGGACAGATTGAGGATTTTAAATCGGGAAGAGTAATTAAATAATATCATTACTGCATTGTAAGGTATTTCTGATAACACTGAGAAGATATTCTAGAATTTAATGCACTACTCGAAACAAAGAGAAGCTAGATGACGAGAACTCGCTATGCCAGAGTGCCCAGACGTCGAGTTGAATCAGAACGGAAAGAAATTATGGGAAAATGGCTAACTAAAGTTAAGGTGCTTATCAAGCAGAGAAAATATACAAAACTATTGTGAACCTTCTTTGACCAATATTTCCATTCTACTCTGTACATTCTTCTTTCTGCAGTTACGTTCGTGCTTTTTCATTGTAACTCTTCTTTCTGTTCGTATGTATGTGGTCTGCCATACGTTCACTTCTTGTTACGGCAACTGAAACCTTACTGATCTTAATTAGGAAACCTTTTGAACAAGTTTCTCTTTCGTCGATCAAATACTGTGATGCCATGATGTTGCCTGAGCAGGTCCCATTGAACGGACTGAACGGACGTTAAATTGAAGGCGAATAGTTAGTTAATCTGTGTTAATGATCTCTCATAGTAACTGAGATATCTGAGTAGATTTCACCATTAAATAAATAATACCTTAGTCTGAATGTTCATGGTTTCACTACTGAGCTGTAGTCTTTAATGAGTTTTTACCACTGTGATTTTTAATAAATTTCAATTTAAATTTACGAATTAATCTAGAGCGTCTTGATTTTATAAACAGTCCGGAAGAGATTACTGGTACTGAGACTTTCTAAATATTTATTTCATGTTACTCGGACCGTGTGCATAATTAGTACTGATCTCTCTAAAACACTCATCCTGTTGAATTGAGAGTGACCTATCATAGAAAATAGTTTTGAAATTTCAGGGAAAACTAAAATCTAAGTCAATTTATTTTATGTAATCAACTCTAAGTAAATTTTTTTATTCAGTTTTTTCGTAATGCTAACAATCAATTTTGAAACAAAAATGTTATTCTGAAAATTAGTTATTTTTACTGACTTGCAATCTTGGTCCTATATAATTTTTCGTGTGAATTTATGATCACATAAGCATTAAACTCACTGATGTTAATATAAACAATATTTATCAATGAAAAATAACACATTGATGAGAAAATCTAAAATTGCCATTATTTATTAATGTAATGTACATTACGCTTGATGACCTCGAAAACACGATTGTTTGCTTCATCCGTTATGTTTTTAATCGTAACAACTAAGACAAATCCGGAAGTAACTTCTACTAATTCCATAATCCCGGAGTAACTTTAATTAATCCTGTAATCCGAGAGAAACTTCTGTTAATCCCATAATGCGGGAGTAACCTACTAATCCCATAATCCAGAGTAACTTCTATCAATGCCATAATCTGGGAGTAACTTCTATCAATGCCATAATCTGGGAGTAACTTCTATTAACCCAATAATGTTATTTTTAAAGCAAATTGCCAATCATTTGCATAAATTTTGCGCTGTACTCGAACATATAACGATTCGTAATTTTTCAGTTGGGCTTAAATCTATCGTAAACTGCAAGCACACATTCTCATAGTTTCATTTTAAGGTCATTGATGCAAAATGTTGCTTAGTTACATCCGATGACTGAGACAACGCATTGTCTTGCATGAAGAAAACCTCCTTTCGAAGTGTCTAAAGATGGCCTTCAAGCCAACGAAAATTTGGTTCTTTCAAAAGATGCGCTGTCGCATTCAGCGCTCGTAACGAGCCAACCTCAAGTAATGAGTTCCTTGTGCTTCAATTTACCGCTCTGGCAACTATTAACAACTCGTAGTTTGTGTGCAGGCAACAGATTAAGATTTAGCAAAGCCAGCTGGGTGTCTTCCGAGTGAATCGGCCTTCAAGAACAAAACGAAACTCATGGATAGAGTGGAAAAAGTTTATACCATTTCGAACTTATTACTAATAAACTGTAACAAAGATGTTCCTGAGCGCCATGGTGAACATTAGGAAGCTTTAAATGGTCCTCATGTTCTGCGTATGAACATGTTCCGTTTTGAACATATAATAGGAACTGCAACGCTGTGATTACTTCTACGAGAGGGAAAATTTCAGGTCTTTGGGAAGCACATTTTTGAATTGAAATCAGGAACATATTCAGAACTTAATCACCCAAATAATCTGAAAATTATTTAAAGTTTTTTGAAATACATTAAAAATCCTTGTCTGATACAATTTGAAATAATATATTCGAAATGAGGAGAAATGCTGGAAGTGTTAGATGAATTCTTTAACCTTCATACGAAGTAGAAGCAGGAGTACAGGTATACGACAAAAACGTATCTCTGAAGACACCAGAACTGATGATATTTTCCTTTTTCAAAAGTTTGGTTTTTGGATTAAAATTTGAGAAACTTTTATGTTTGAGGCCAACTCATCGAAATATTGATAAGTTCTATGAAGCTATTCGTCTTTTTTATTCTGCGTGTTCTCTGCGGGGCTTTTAATCGGAAAATACAATATGAAAAGTACATACACACTTTAATTTTCACGTTCACATTCGTACACGTAATTTTATTTCAGAAGAAAGCCTTAATGTGTACCTGAACATGTCGCCTCCTTCTTCAGTCCATCTTGTCGATGCATTTGACTGCATTGACGATAGTTGCGCTAAGGGAGTTCACTGTTCTGAAAGCACGTTCTTTCCAGACCCACTTTCCAGAACACTGTAGACGTAACAGTCGACCAAATTCTTATAGACTTTCTTATTCCCTCACAAAATGTCCTCGGCAACTGGGACATCTGCAAGTTGTCAGATAGGAAATGCTAATTAGGTGTGCGCAAAGCTGCCATTCATACTGGTGGATACAAATTGTAGCAACATGTTTATAATAGAACATGTTCACAAGCATAATATGTTCATACGCAGAACATGTTCATACGCAGAACATGTTTATTCGCTGAACATGTTTATATGCAGAATATGTTCATGCGCAGAACATGTCTATACGTAGAACACATTTATGCACAAAACCTGTTCATAAGCAGAACATGTTCATCCGCAGAACATGTTCATACGCGAAACATGTTCATGCGCAGAACATGTTTATACGTAGAACGTGTTTATATGTAGAACGTTGTTCATAACGAACGAAAGAGTGAGACGGTTGGAACAATTAAACACGTTTCTTGCGTAGTCTTTCCTACATTGAAGGACGAGGTGGCATTACTTTAATCCACGTGACCAACTACATCACTGTGACTAGTCTTAATTACTACATTATATTGACCTTATTATTGATGAGTCTTCGCGAGTTGATGAGTTTAAAATCGTATATCTAAACCCGTCTTTCTTTAATCGTACAAATAAATAAATCTGTGAGTCCGCTCTTTTAAATTTCATCGCATTTTCTGGTTCATAAAGAAAAAATAGATCAACATAAAATACGCAATTCATGCAAACTGCAGATTGTGTTTTAAAATAAGTTAAGATTTCTGTGATTTACCGTCAATGACCATGAGCTTCAACCCACAGAATGGCAAGCTACCGTAAATTATCCATCAGCATGTGTGTGGATTCTGCGCTCTCCGGGCACATGTACACAGCCTTTCTGGGTTCTGGATGGAAAGATTCGGTAATTATGATTGAGAAATCAGTCGTTTAGCTTTAGTTTTTCTTTTAACCCTTTCTTTGCAATTCGTCGGTGTACTTCTAAATACACACTCATTCAAAATCACCATTTCAAACAAGTCTTAATTCTGTTTTGCTGTGTTCCTACTTCATCTTATCGTCCCACAGAAATGATTGAGCCGCCTGGTTTGGGCAGTGATGCTTGGCCTGAGGCTTTACTAAAGTTCACTGTAATGATCTCCTAAAAGAGCGAAAACGGACGGTAAACCGTAATTATGTAATAATAAGAGTGTCAAAACAATCTGTAAAAGACGTCTTTTCACCAATTTCTTCTGATTATATTTTGAATTGTTCGAACAAAGACGTTTCCCTTTTTTTCTCCAATTCCCGTTTTTTCAACAATAACAAATACAAGAATATCTAAACAATATTGACATGTAAATACCAAGGAATTACTTTATAACTAAAAACAGCCAGAAAATCCGCGGTCTGTGGGTGAAGACCTTGAGGAGCTAAATAGACTAAAAATAAAGCGTTTCTAAACTGTGGTCGAATTAAACTCATCCAAAAGAAGCAACAAAAAAAGACTAAAGTCAGTCTAGCTTTGATAACAATCACAATGTTCTTAAAATAACTACAGCATCGAAATCAAAGATTCAAAGACGCTATTTCGAAATAATAAATTCGCAAATCTAATAGAGACTATCTTGTTATAAAGTTATTTACACCAGAAGAAACTGCATTACTTTTCTGTTCTCTCTTTCAGACTCATTAAATTATCCTAACTTCAAGATGATTCACGACAAAAATGGCTTCATCCACCGTCGTTAAAGCAGCCAGAGACGTACATTAATTACTCCGAGTTAATTAGTAGTCCCATTTTTGCTGCACGTTGCTTAAAAATGTGAGAAGGTAAAAACATTCTGATTAAATTCGTCATATCAATGCTTTGTAAGCAGAACTTCTAAATGTTCAGTCGTTTGATCACTTGTTTTCTACTGAAGAACGGAAGTCGTTCAAATTTTCACTAATTACTAGTCAGAATCAATACACCAGGTTATGTAAATGCCCAGCTAAGCTTTGGAAACAAATACGCCTTACGATGATGTAGAGAAGAGTCCACAGCAGACATCAAAATTGAAAAATATACACGCAATTCAATAGCCAAACAACCGTGAAATAATGTCTGTCGGCATTCTCAGATCTCGTCAGTTTTAATGTGTTGAGGATACTGTAAAGATTATAAAAATTCGTAAACACGTGGGCGCGATCGTCAAGGATGTTCTCTTATTGATCGACGTTCTCAGACGCAAGGAAACTGGGGATTAAGTATCTCATTTTCTTGAAAGAAAAGAAGCTTAAATTATTTGTACATTGAGACGCAGGTAAACGGTGGAGCAGTAATCACACTCAAAAATTTCAATATATGAAATTTAGTCCCAGTTTTAGGCTCTATTCACCATAGTTTCGGGTATTCTGTTTAGGAGGGACAAGTATAGTCTACCTACTATGTATGTATATGTTGCATTTACATATGTTGTACAATTGAGTCACTTGAACTTAGTCAGCGATGCCTGAACCGATAAGCACCAGTAAGGGAGAATTATAAATGAGAAATTTATTTTTCCTAATAGTACAAAATGAAGTTGAAAACACACACCTACAAGAAAATTCATTGAACCTTCTGCTGAAGGACGTTCGTTTCCATAATCCTGAACGAGAAAATGTTTGTAAATGCATTGATTTCATATATTTTCTTAACCCGTCATAGACATGGACACCAAAACTATTCCTTTTAACACGTTAAATTACAAGTAATAATGTATACGTACATGTAACAATTACTTTCTAGAAATCTGACTCGCATAATGGCCAAAGATCAGGTCTATGAACACGAAAACTGAAAGTCACACTGCTTATGTATCGTTTAGAACAGAAAGCAAAAAAAGGCGGAAACGAATAAATCATGCGAAACAGAATTCGTTTTGTTGAGTTTCAACTTTTTCTTTAAAAATTAAAAATATATTCACCAATAATAGTGTTTAAAATTCCTAACATATTCAAAAACTTTGGCTTTTTTACAAAAATATGCTTGCAACTTTCGACTGCATGACCTTACATGTGCAGCTTTCGTGAAAATCTAATCTCACGAAGCGAGATTAGATTTTCACGAAATCGGGATTAGATTTTCACGAAATCGGGATTAGATTTTCACGAAAGCGAGATTAGATTTTACAGAACATAATTTCAAATGAAATCGAATGTGTCCGTGAAACGATCGCACCTGGAGAGAGAGAGAGAGAGGAGTACCCGAACACAAGCTCCCAGTTTATGCAGAAAACGTGTGTTAAACCTCATTACTGATACTACTTCCGAACGCACAATGATGTGAGAAACTGTAATTCAGTGGTAATACAATTTTTATATATGAACACGTCAGGCAGAAATAAACTTGTCAGAAACGCATTAGTGATGGACAACCTTAACATATAAATACAACTGTCATGATAACTCAAATCGCTTGAGCAATCGCATTAAATCAGTAACAAAAGCAAAATTATTGAATCACACAAATGTAAAAGTTTCATAAGAATTTAACATACCTGCTATAAATGAAATATGATATACGTCAAGAACAACAACAAAATTTTCTGTTGTGTGATTCAAAATTAATTCAGTTTTAAATTAAATTTGAAAAAAAATTGAAAGCTGCCTTCAAAACTTTAGTAAAAAGAACATATATACAATTACAACAAAAATCTGTAACCAATTTTAATGTACAGATATAAAAGAAAAATTCATTCCTATTTTGCTAAACACGTTTCAAGAAAATTGATGAAAATTACAAACTAAAGACCGGCATATTTTTTTGTCATTTTTTAGACCTGAGAGTTGCGTTCGGTGCAAATAGAGTGCGCGATGGTTTAAACTGTCATGTACATACAGTAAATATCTAAAAATCTGCATAACATTGCAATGAATAGCACAGTCTTAATTCACTACACACTGGTACTCGGTTCCGTTTAAAATATAAACATAAACAGGAAAGGATGTACAAGTTGCTAGCTGTTCATGTCATCGGACAAATTAGGGATGAATACCTTCATAAAAATATTTCAACCAGCATTTTGCGTGTATCTTGTACACAAAAGAAGAAAAAGTGTTCGTGCACCGAGATGAATTAGCCCCTGACCAGAACTGAAGATTATCAGGCACTTCAAAAATTACGTAAACCTTCACATGTCGAATGTGTTTGGTCGAAACATGTAAACAGACAGCATTGGTTTTAGACTGCAAACAAAAAGCATTGCTCGAAGCATGTGAACAGGCAGCATTGATTTTAGGTTGTGAACAAATAGCATTGGTTGAAACATGTGAGTAAACAACATTGATTGGAGATTGTCAACAAACAGCATTTGAATACAGAATATAAGCAAACAGAGTTCGGTAAAAAAAATCTGGGCAACTTCAAGTTGTCTCATAGTCAGCAATGTTCGAACGCTGACAAATTGAGAACATTTGACCTTAGCAACAAGTTACTTTGTTTAATATTTCATCTTTCGGAATAGCGAAATAAGATAAAACGAAGAGAAGCATAATGTGTCAATGGTTATTGACAGCGAACGGGTTAACCTCTGTTCATTAAATATGTACCGTATTCTTGATTACTTCCGAATCTACAGGGTCGTCTGCCCTCTTCCACAGAATGTCCAAACTTGGGAACAAGCGTGAAAAGCACCAAATATCTAACATTTTTAGTAGATGCTCCCATCATGACATGATCGAATCTAATGGAATAGAATAAAAATAGAACCTGAATCATTATCTTCTGATAGCTACAGTTTGAAGAAATATTCAGATCTGGACCTGACTCACCTCAGAAAGATGCATATAGGGTTACAATATACAGATACAATAGGGTTAACTTTTATGTTTGGCTGTCATTAATATTCGAACACTTCAACTTGCTGCATGGGATATACATTGTTTCAAACGTTCATTGAGAACGACAATAACTGCTAGTGTGAGTAATGAGAACAAATTAAAAATTTATGTGAAAAACTATACGCATGTGCAAACAGAAGACGGAATTCAACGAGAATTGCTGCTCAAGCGAGAAAGCTCTCTGTTAGCTGTGTAGGAGCTAACATCATCCTGTATCATCCTCTAAAATAAGCCCTTCGTGCAGGTGCTGCAGTTACTCCAATGAAGCTCACTGTCGTTGCACTCGCTCTTCGTGTTACGCTCCCTCTTCAACAGCCCACAAAACAAAAATGCCTTCAAAAATTAACTAGTGAGGGACATAAACAAAACCTGCTGTCAACTGAAAGACAATAGAGTGGAGGGAGATTATCACAAAAAAATATAATTTCAAATCGAATCAAGTATGTACTGAAATTTCTAGCAGAAATGCTCAAAAGTCCAATAAATCACATAAAAATCTAAACTTTTACCCTAGCAACAGTTAAAGCAAGCAAAAATTAAGATAGAAAATGAGCATTTTGATTTTTATCGTCAAGAATCAGAAGATACCAAAGAGAACAGCATCGTCAGGAGAACAGCATCGTCAGGAGAACAGCATCGTCAGGAGCACATCTGCACCTACTATGATAAAATGACCGACCCTCCAGAATATTAAAAGAAACACACGAATTTCAAACTGTTCCAATGTATTTGAATAATTACACGATTATTTCTCGTAATTAGGATATGAAAGAGAATAAGCAAAAAAAAGTCAGATATGAGTAATTACTATAAAAAATAAAATAATTTAATTGCATTGTTCATTGCCATAATTCACCTTTCAATTTGCACTGAAGTTTAAGGAGCTCAATGAATGTAAATTTGAAATAACTTAAGATCCCTAACATCAATCAGCGTCTTCGTTTTTCTTTATAAATATTGTTTCTTAACTAAGATACGTACTTCGCTTGTACGTATGAATAGGCTACGTATTAAGGCGGCACGCTCACTCAAGGACGTACATACGTTTGTATGACTTCTTGAAATATCAAGACTACAATAACTGAACCAGTGGGTAAGACCTTTCACACAGTAACCCTTAAATCATACCACTCCATACAATGATAAAAATTGTTGGCGCAATAATTTGATATGTATGTAACACAACCCAGTAATATATAGAAGTCTCACAATCGTATTAATGTGAGTATATTTGCTGAATACCTGCAAAGAATATAAAAAGAAGCGTCACGCCATAAAAATAAAACTACAAGGCCTCCCAATGTAGTATTTAATCTC
Source organism: Trinorchestia longiramus (assembly GCA_006783055.1). Lineage (NCBI taxonomy): Eukaryota > Metazoa > Arthropoda > Malacostraca > Amphipoda > Talitridae > Trinorchestia > Trinorchestia longiramus. The sequence goes on along the minus strand of VCRD01000348.1, from coordinate 158,173 downwards.
GCTCAAAGTAGTCCCCTTTAGAAGCCACACACTAAATCCAGCTCTGTTTCCGTTAATGGAAGAGTTCCTGGAACTCGTTTCCTGAGATAATCAGCAGGTATCCAGTAACATTCACTTTTTTTTCTTCTACGATCTGAAATCTTATTCATTTCAAACAGGATTTCACTTTTGGAGAGAGGAAAGAGCTTCAAATGAGAGGGACCGGGAAACACGGCATCTGTCGGATCTGAGCAATGTTCAGTATAGCTAAAAACTTCTACTCAACCTACGCTGAATAAGTAGGTGCATTCTCATCATAGAGTTGCCACTCAATGAATGCATGCCATTTTAACCTTTTTTGATTAATAATATCAGAGCAAAGTATCACTAACATACACCTTGTTTACCATCTAACCAATACGAGCATACTCGAGACGAACGATCTCCTTGCAGTCAAAGTTTTTTCAGTTCTCTTGGTGATAGATCTCCAAGAACGTTCGTCACTGTCAACATCTTTTCAGCGTCTCAGAAACGTCTGAACCGTTCGTACACTGTGTGCGGGTCATACACTGTATGCGGTTCATACACTGTGTACGGCTCGTACACTGTGTGCGGTTCATACACTGTGTGCGGCTCATACACTGTGTGCGGTTCATACACTGTGTGCGGTTCATACACTGTGTGCGGCTCATACACTGTGTGCGGTTCATACACTGTGTGCAGTTCATAAACTCCTCTCCATACACTTTCAGAACTTTGAGTAGGCATCCGAACGAGTATCGCCAAACTTTTGGTAAAAATTTGATGCAAATTCCCTGCTAAACTTTCTCTGATATGGTCAAGCCAACGATCACACGCTACACTTGTTTAAGGTTAATTAGTGACAAGCAGCTTTACTCTGCGTGCTTTAGCTTGGTTATTAAGGTAACGGTCCGGATACATATCGACCATACCTCGTATAAGAAAAGTTTCTTGTATGCCAGTAATGCTCTTATACTCTTCCTGATAATCATTAAGTACTGAGTATGTTTTTGATAATTCCTTGAATTTATACCTTCTCAAATTTATAGAACGGGTGCCAGACCTAATCTTCTAACTGTATTAAAATTAAATGTTTTGATGTCTTTGTTTTTCTTGAGGCTTTCTATTCATCTAAATATTTTGGTGGACAGGGGATAAATTTTATAAGCACTTAACAATAAAAAATAGTAAAAAACTTCTTTATGCTCATTTGAATTTTTATGAAGTCTATTGAATTTCTACTCCTGAACATCGATGAAATGGAAATCATTAGTAAAACTGAATAGAGTTTACTCACATGTTTTCATCCAATAGAAATATGAACCCCTACATGCAACAGAGTGAATGTCTCATAAAAACTCGCTATAGTAATATTTCAATCTCGCATAAATGCGATTGTTGTTACTGGAGCATTGCCTCTTTTAACCTCATGTTTCGCAAAATAACAAAGAAACACAGGCTCACTGAATTCCAATCAAAAGCATGTACTATGTAACTGATCAACTAATGTACCAACCATATAACTTGACTACGTTTTGTGGCGATACGTGTTAAATGGGTGGTGAATAAGGACAACTCTAATTTATTTATTTGTGATTATCTGCCTACTTTTAATTACACGGTGATTGATTGTTGATGAGATCTTTTCTCTCTCATGAGTTACGGAATCTTGATTTCAATGCATGGTTTTTCTGCATGCTGTCCTACCATCATATTTCAATTAATACTTGTAATTAACATAACTTAATTAAATGCAACAAACATACGTAATCGCACTAGAAGGATTTTAATCCTCTGAATACATGATATGGTAAAAGGTGTTCCCACTACTTTTCAAACACACAGAAAATTTAATACATGTTATTCTAAAATCACGGGATGGAAAATGTGAGTTATTTACCACATTTTTGCATATAAACCACAACATGATATCCTATTAAACAGTGCATCATTAATGGATCAATTGCATACTTAATAGCTGAATAATTAAATGTGCATACGGAACAAATTAATTAAATCAATGGTGCTCACAACTTACGAAATTTACCCTGCCGCTAACCTCGATTACATGGACAATAATAATATTAAATTGCCATTGCACTGGAGATTCGTCGTTGATGATAGGCTTCGATATTAACACACAATTCCAATACATTAGCAATAATGCTGATTATTCCCCTTCCCTTTCCTTTATACTTCGTAATCAATTGTTCCCTCATTATACATGGTTAAGTGCACATGAAAAATCAGATGTTATTCATCGGTGTGATGCTAACTTCATCCCCCCCTTTACCACTTTTACACTTATTCCACCCATACCCTTAAACTTATACCTATCCCTCGATGTCGCTCTAACTGCAAAAAAAACCTACATCGTTGTCGAGATCTAATACCCAAGTCCTCCCTTCTCTCGCTTCATGGCCGTCTTGGTCTTATACAAGCTTGACTTTTTTTCTTTCGTTATTCATTTCTAATTTTTGTCGTAGAGTCTCAAGCTCCATAACTCAACCGCTCTGTTGTGCCTATGAGTCAAAGTCTTGTGGGGTTCAGTATATTTCTCGGGCCTCTGCTGATAGGCATAATGGTTTGTTTACGTCTGGTTCGACGGCGTCCTGTAGTCCCACACTTCTAACGTAGCTGTCGATACATACAGTTTTATGTCGATACATACACTTTGCACATAGCCCTGAAATATCAAAACTTATGCATATATCATAACTATCATGACAGTTTAACGCCCAAAACACTAACAAACTGATCAGCAGCGAGGATGCAGATTCAGTACGCTGAGATTCCAACAAAAATTTGACAAAAATTATCGATAATGCTCATGCGTGAAATGTTACTTATTACTTTCAAATCGAAATTAGTGTTTTTCAAAAAATGCTGCATAAATTTGCTACGCCAAATACACGGGAAACTTTTTTTTATCGATGTGCATGTGATTTCAAAATGTGTAAAAGTGAAAAAAATTAAAAATGGGGAATAAACATGCCTTTTTGAACGTACTTTTGACTAAATTGCATTCAATATTGAAGCATTATCCTTCAGGAATTATCGTAAAATTGGCTTTTGGCTTGAAGCTTCCTTATTACACATGAGTTGATTTAACAAGCAAAAATTTGTGTCCCATGAAGTCATTTGGTATCATTTTTCAACCCACAAATGAGAGCGACAATAATTTTTGTGAGCAACTTTTATTTCAATACTGCGCATCTTCCAACAAAGTTATCTACGATTTAAACTTATTCTGTCGAGAATAAGCCAAACTCAGTTTTTCTTTAGTCAATGAACGTTAAAAGTAATTGAGAATCTGCTCTTTGAACGACGAATGGAAACTGAGATTTGTCATTTAAGAAACTGAGATGCTCTCAGTTAAAAAAAAAACTTTGTTATTAATGCATACAGGCTAACTGCAACATATATCTCTCAATAAACGCTCAAATAAGGGTAAAATGAATACACTGAAAATGAAGAAGAACAAACATCACATAAAGGCATCAAAACCACAATTCTATTACTTGGACGTGCATCAAATACTTTCATAAATAATATACGAGAGTAGACTGCAATCCAATTCTCCTTCATCTTCTGAAGCATCCATCGTAGAGAAAGACATCTGATTTCGATGCTATGTTTATCCGCATTTTCGACAATAAACCATTATCGAGCTTTATAACATTCTTAAAATAAAACCCTCACATAGTCCTGCAGCTTCGATGATCATTCTTAAATATGACATCTTTTTCCACTAAAAAACCTACCACACTCGTCATTCAAACTAGTTGACTGACATCCTTGGTCACCACGTGTTATCTGAACTCACGTTCCTTGATCGTGACCCTCAATGTGTTACCTCGCCTTCCTTACTTCTCATAGAATTATTCTGAACAGCTAGGCCGTTGCGCCCGTCTGGTATTCATCTGCATCTCTTATAAGCTTACGATGAGTAGCTTACCAAAACTAAGACAGAGGTAGTCAGGGTGTGAACTGAGAGTTGTGTACCTGCAGAGAACAGGGTTTACCACATATGTCGCAGAAATGGTGAGGCAAAACGTTCATATTAAACTGTTGATATTAGAGACAACAATTGTGTACAGAGAGAAAAGTAGAAATTTACTTTTCATACTGACAAAGGAAAACATACGAGAACAAGGAAAAGAAAGTGATAAAAAATTGAAATAGTTAAATTTGTTGCCACGGAATATGACCTCAGAACAAATAAACTCATCAATGTTCATTTCCATCATTCAAAAACTGCCATAATTGTTATAACAAGCACTGTTTTCTTATACAGTTTGTAATATTTCCTTTGAAATAAAGAGAGCAGACACACTTTTCTTTTAATGTTTAACAACTGCTGTTAATACTTTATGTTTCGAACAAATGTTTAAACGTGAAATTCAGAGAGGAAAAACTCCCATTTTCTATAGAATAGAATAAGGCAATAGGAACGAGCCGTTTGGCCCATTCTTGGTTCAATACCGAAGTCCCATGCCGTCTAAAAGTAAATCCATCAGTCATGCACGTACACCTTAACCACGTAAGTCAATTTAGTCGTGTGCACACATATCACTCACGCACAGGCGTTTATGTCACGAGCATTTATCTCAATCATACATTAACCTTAGAACGATTGTTTTTAGTTCCTTTTGTTCAATGAAATGCAATAATTATAATGATGAGTTTTTATATGACTTTTTATTAAACTGTTGACCTTCACGAGAAATAATGTTTTAGAGTGATGACTAAAGTAAAAAAAATATTTATATTGCTGTGTATTGAAATCTTTATCGGAAAAATAAATTTATTTTCTTAGAACTTGCTGGGTTGTACAACTAAGATGAAAGAGACAACGTTTTCTGCGATGCTTTTTAATTTATTTTCAAAAACAAAATTATTTTATTCTTCAGTCTACGTACAACAGTGCGATCTTCAAAGTGAGACACACCAAAATATCCTTTCGATTAATTTTGTAAGAATTTTAAGCTGTTTTAATTTTTCTTGCATTGTAGGGCAGCTAAAGCTCCAGGAAATAACGTCTCTGTCGTGGGGCGCTGACGTAAGAGCATCCGACAGGTGCAATTTTTAAGTTAAAAAAACTATTACAGAGTTGTCACTACCTTCTTCTTCGTCGCAGATAAAGAATCATATACGGCAATGTAATTCTCGTTAGAGCCGCTAAAGTATTCATATCGGGCTCATGCTCAGGTGTTCTCTTTGAAATACGACACCAGGAAGAGAACGGTTCAGAATTTTCATTTTTACCTATCAGAACTTCATCCGTGCCAGGTAAAAAAGCAAGAAATTTACTCACACACGAAAACGCAAAACCATTAAAAAATTGAGCTTATGTACAGGAGTTCTAAAATGTTTCGTAATTTCGAGCGTGTTCCAATGTATTATTAAAAAGGATGGAAAAACACTCATTGAATAGTGAACATAATAATGAGTCGCGTGAATCCGTGACATGATATATCAATTAATATGAGAATATAGGACTTTAAATTGTAGCGCAGTCTGGCTCATTCCTAAGCCATTTCCTATAATGCCAATGCCCAAAAAAGTTATTAAATCGGAACATAGCATATCCTACAACTAATGCTCCTACTCAAAGCATTCAATTCGATGTTTTCCATCATTTACTGAACTCAAACTCAAAAAATTCTATATGAACACATGTCATCAACATATTCATGACTTTCGGAGCATAGCATATCCTATATCTTATTCCCCCTATCAAAGTATTTAATTCAATGTTTTAGATCTTTTACTAAACACAGATTAAAAAAATTATATTGACACAAGTCATCACCATGTTCATGTGTTTTTGCTTCCTAAACATCCTAGTCTTCCTATAGATACACCCTCCGCACGTCACTCACGACACACTTTCTGTTTGACATATCACCTCTTCTCGCTCGCGATGGCTCGTATTCCAGAAGCCATCGTTTTGTTTCCAACGAAGTTTGCAGGAATCGATGGATGGCAATAGTGCTCTCACGTAGTCGATTACAGGCCTTTCGCTTTGGATGTTAATTAAATGGGGTGGCAGCTTCCAAGCATGGAATCGGAATGCAGTACGTCGTTGGGGATTGATCATGAACGATAACATGCCTAGATGTGCGAACTATGCTTCCAAGAGACACAAGTTTCTTTATTTTGAGTTGCTCTTCGTGTGTGATTCATCTAATACCACATCATTTCAGTGATTGGGTTTTAGTGGCTTAGTAATCATAGGAGTACGAATTGCTGACGGAATAATTTCGTATGGAATTCGAATCTGTTCAACAAGCGAAAAGATACATCGATGCAAAACGTCGAGATCTTCACGTGCGTTCAGGTGTCTTGGGTAAGAAGTTATGAGCTTGGCCTCAGAGGCATAAAACCTGGGAAGCCTCTTTCTCTGTGTCGTACGACTATGATCTTACCCTCTTAATATAGAGGCAAATGACAGTATATATTATTTAACTATCATAGACAAGTCTGGAGCCAAATTTTTTATTCATTTAGTGCCACGACAATACCAGTTGCTTAAATCCAGAATATTAGAAAATATCGTTATTTGAAATGTACTACTGGAATTAATTGCAAACAAAACATGGTTATTCACATAATTTCCAAGTAAAAGAATCAATACAATGCCTCCTTAAATCAAGAAACTCGTTGATAGAGTAAATTACAACGAAAAACTTACATGAAGATAATGTTATTGCTCAAAATAGTTTCCAAATGGTTAACAATTGCATAGTGCTACGAGGAAAAGTGAGTGCTAACCATTTTTCAGTTAATACATCATCGTACACCAATTATGCCTTCATCATCTCACAAAGTCCACAATGTACATCAACAACTCAAGCCAGTACATGGACGTTACTTAGAAATATCCTACAATAAAACACCTATACTGAAAATACTTCTGCCATACAGCACAAGCATTTCCGCTGAATCTCCCATGATGCAATTCTGAAGAACTAACTTAATTTTAATTCACATTCTAATGAAGGAAATTTCAATGCCAGTTTGTTCTTTCCCAATTTGCAAGCCCGCTTTCAGAGCACAGGAAATGACCTCAAGAATACAGGAGAAAACACATTTCATAACAACAGCTTGAAGCTAACGATTGTAACCAACAACTAACACAAACAATCCATAAAAACAAAAACCAGAAAATTAGTGGGATGTCATACGCCTGAGTTGTTGTTATTGTCTTGGTTGAGAAATTACGATAAAAGTAAATTAAATTTGAAGAGGTTTTTTACCGTGGAAAAACTACGAGATCAGGTACTTTTTTATGGTCAATCTGCTGATAAAATTTAAATTTATATTGAAAACAACTTAAATAGTCCTTTTTCGATTTTTTATGCAGTGGAATAGTATCATTATACTATTTTATCACAAACAGGCTCCATCACTTTTCAATGCAATTTTACAGCATTCACTAAAATAACATGTATGCTAAACGTGCAAAATTTATCACATCTGTTGAATGACTTAAAGTGCAGAAATATTCGTAGGTTTTAAAAAAAATATTCTCAGAGATATAAGATAAAGACTAAAATTACAATAATAATTTTTAATTGGGAACTAGTGTTTACAGTCGTCCTTGGTTGGAACATAAAAAACAGACTGGGCTTGAAATAATTTCTCCTCAGAAAGGCCAATGACTTTCCTCCTAAATGAAAATATTAAATTTTCTTCAGGGTTGAACAATTTCGTCAAACTCTGTCAGTGTCTCCCTCTGATTGCTTCATGAGTGCTAATAACAAATCTTACATGAAAATATTAAACTGAGTTGGGATGAGCATGATGTTTAAATCAAGAGCTTTACACAAGTTCTACCGAATTTTGGAAAGCCTTGCTAGGTGTGAAAACACTCTGTGACAAGTTCTCGGAAATCGACCCAAATGTTAACTTTGATCTGTGATATATGACCTCAATAATAGCTCTTGACTGAAGTGACTAGCCTCTTTTTTTTGACGCTTCGTCGATTTACAGATGTCATTTTTTGGGAGTCAAAATGATAAATATATATAAATATAGTGATTGAAGCTTCGCCAACTATTTCACATAAACCACTTTTCCCACAATAAACTTTGATGAACGGCATAGATGAAAAATATGTTTACTCCCTGGGTACGCAATGTCTTTAAGTGCACTTAATCCCATGACGACCATACGTAAACGAAAAAATATTTTAAAAACTGCCAATCAAGCGTTTCCTTAGTCAATTTTTTCTGACTATGTTTAAAAAATGTTGCTAGGTATGATGGCGAATCAAGGAACACACGTCACAAAATGAGAAGTTTACACATCATGTGTATGATTCGGGGTCTCCGTATTTAAAAACAAACTGTACAAATGGCGAACCATTTTACCATTAATGAACGTTTAAAACAAATTAAATGTAAATAAAAAGTAAACACTTAACAACAGGGCTCCCAAAATTATTTGATAACCTCGATTAAACAAGAAGTACGGGCTTTTTTCACACTAACCACTTAAACCGAAAAGATAAAAGTTTTTTCAAATTTCAGAGACAACAAAATTTCAATGACAATCGTCAGTATTTGAGTAACCAAGCTGGTAAATGATTACTAAGATGACTAATGAAATATGAAATATCTACACTGAGAGAAGTTATGTCACTAATAGATTTTAAATCATAATTTCAGTTAACTAGTTCTTGATGCCAGCAGTTAACTTTTTCCAAGATGAAATTTTAAGCTCTCCGTATCACTATACGAAATTAATGCAATTCCTGTTGATTAGAGACTTTGATGTTACACTAGGCAATACTTTTCAAATAACAAGATTTTATTAACACACAAATTGAAGCGTAGTAACAGCCCTAAAATGTAGACTAAAAATCTCATTTCACCGGAAAATTATGGACAATTTATCAGCTGGGGAAACAATTTTGAGCCCCAGCTCAATTTAGTGGACACTCGAGCAGTGGAGCCTTCGGCAACTGTAGGCGACCGCCGGCAGCTGTAGGCGACCACCGGCAACTGTAGGCGACCGCCGGCAGCTGCAGGCGTCCGTCGGCAGCTGTAGGCGACCATCAAAAGCTGTAGGTGACCGTTGGCAGCTGTAGGCGTCCGTGGGCAACT